>VNJT01007032.1:0-44999 GCA_008042655.1 Drosophila burlai | reverse complement strand
CCAGGACCAAGTCGCGCTGAAGACAAGCAGTAGAAGCAGAGTTCCCAACATTATTGCACATCAGCAAATGTGGGATCCGTCCTTTTATAATGGGTGCCACATAATATCAGAGATTATCAGAACGAATTACCGACTAACATTGCAATGTTTTTAATCCAATTATTACTAACAAACAACACAATTGCTAATCACATCACGGAATGTTAATTAATTTAAAATTTTCACAAGCATATCGATTATTTATTTTCTAAACTAAGTTATAGGGACATTTCAATTGTACTATATGGGAATATAAATGCGAATAGTCAAGAATAGTTTAGAATTAGCTGTGTGCACGTTTTGAAAAAATAAAAAAAAAATTATTATTAACCTGTCATATCTTGTGACAATTCTTCTAGAATGCTCTGCCAATACAACAAGCCAAAAAGCTTAAAACAGACACATCTTTCATGCTTGTGACGGTTTCTTTGGTTTCTATAGTTTTTCCGCTCAATTCTATTCGGAGAGTCAAAATGCAAAGCTCTTACTTGTAAATGTCTATTTTAATATATTTTTGAAAAAATGAACAGGTTCAGTATGGTTCGCCGTGAGCGTCAAACTTGATCTGCTAAAATAAATGTAGGTACGATTGGTTGAATACGATATATTTAAATACAATGGTAATATTCATGGTTAAACTATCTGTCTTAAGGGGGTAAACCCACCAAGGAATTTCAAAATTTTCGATTTTTTTTTTATTTTATTTTTTTAAAGTTTGATATCTTAAGAATGTCTGGTCCAAGTTTCAAGTCGAAACGCGCTTTGACCACGACCGTTTGCTCTTGATGTTTTTGCTTGATGTTGATTTTTCATCGCCAGTCACAATCGGCTTCAGAAACGGTCGATTTTGGTGCGATTTAGCATATATATATAGTAGTTAGAATATATAGAAGACTATCTGCAAAGTTTTTATTCAGATAGCTTTAAAACTGAGCGATTCGGTTGCGTGGAAACAGATCGAATCTTCTGACTAAAATTATAACACCCTACACGAGTATAAAACATAGGAGTTCATACGAACTACATTTCTTCTCACACCAACCTCATCTTGGTACTTACAATTTCATTTGAAATTACCAAGATCAAAATAAAAGACCAACAAATTAGTGCAATTAAGCTTGAAATTAATTATAATTTAATATTGTCAATGTTAAAAATTCCATTAGTTAGCCTTCAAGAGTTCCCCTCTGATCTCACTGCAAATTGAAGTCGGGCGCGGTACGTTGCTGAGGCTGATTGCCTGAAGGACAATCACTATCTTATAGCGACCTCGTTGAACAGGAGTGCGAATATTGGCAAATCTCAGCTTCAGATCAAAGGGATCGTGTACAAAGGTAGTCTGAAAAAGGCCAGACCCTTGAAAAATGTGGTCAAAGAGAATCTGACAGAGATGGCACTCACTCCATTCGAGAGGCATAGGTGTTCGACGTCTTGGCGATTGGATATATAGGTGGTCCACTGCTTAAACCAATACTGATTTCTATCGTACATTACGGGACAGAAGTCATTTAAGGTCAAAGAGAAGAGAGTGGGTTCCCAGGTACCCCGATTGAAGTACAATGTCCTAACCATTGCCTGCAAAATTGCAACGTTAGGGTTTATCGTGAGGCTGCTGCATCTGCAAGATTACCAGAACTCGATCGGTGGGCTCTGCTTCCCATCTCATAGTTGCATTCCCAGAGATGTGAATGTTTTCACTCTCCATGGTCAGTGTCAGATCGTCAAAACCGAACCCCTCCTGGATGGTGATGGAGCCCGGCGGTCCATCGGTACAAGGCAGGAATACGTCCGGGTCCTCGACTAAAAGTTCGTAGTCCAGGGCCCAGGACCAAGTCGCGCTGAAGACAAGCAGTAGAAGCAGAGTTCCCAACATTATTGCACATCAGCAAATGTGGGATCCGTCCTTTTATAATGGGTGCCACATAATATCAGAGATTATCAGAACGAATTACCGACTAACATTGCAATGTTTTTAATCCAATTATTACTGACAAACAACGCGATTCCTAATCCCATCACGGAATGCTAATTAATTTAAAATGTTCACTTAATTCCATTTGCTTATTTTGGGGGCCACAAGCATTTCGATTATTTATTTTCTAAACCAAGTTATAAGGACATTTCAATTGTACTATATGGGAATATAAATGCGAATAGTCAAGAATAGTTTAGAATTAGCTGTGTGCACGTTTTGTAAAAATAAAAAATAAAAATTTATAACCTTTCATATCTTGTGACAATTCTTCTCGATCTTTCATGCTTGTGACGGTTTCTTTGGTTTCTATAGTTTTTCCGCTCAATTCTATTCGGAGAGTCAAAATGCAATGCAGTTAAGAAAACTCTGTCGTTCTCTACTGGCAGAAAAGAGGGAGAAAGCAAGGGAGATTGGACTGTGTGTTCAAAAGATCTTTTTACAAACTCAAAAGATTGAAAACTTGAAAAATTTAAGCAGATCATAAGTGACTTTTAAGATAATATTACGATTAGGAAAAATCAGACAGACTAGTGGATTGGAAACAATCTCTTATTTCCTTTAAAAATTCAAACATGTTAGGTTGTCAGCAAATTATTTTAATAAATTACCCTTACAAAAATTTATATTTATTTATAATCTCTTTCTTCGCAAAAACCAAACTTCGAAGTATGTACTTGTAATTGTCTTTGTTAATATATTTTTGAAAAAATGAACAGGTTCAGTATGGTTTGCCGTGAGCGTCAAACTTGATCTGCTAAAATAAATGTAGGTACGATTGATTGAATACGATATATTTAAATACAATGGTATAATATTCATGGTTAAAATGTCTGTCTTAAGGCATTCCAACCTGCTAATTAAATCTTATTACAGTTTAATTATATTGCAATTTAACTTTTTATCAAATCCTTGGGTATTCAATAGCAGCATGCGCTCAGATTAGGGACAGTTTTTTTAAGCTTCTCGCATTCGCCTCGGATTTCAACGCAAATGGAGTTGGGTCGCGGGATGTCCTTGTCGTCGAACGCCTCAAATGTGACCACCAACCATAGCGCCACGAATGCCCCGCAGACATAGTCGAAAATCAAACGGATTATGCACCAAGACAGTCTGAAATAAAAGGTCATTTCGAAAGAGCGTAAGGCCGATCAAAAATGTTCCTAAAGGACGGGACTCACACCAGGAGTTTTGATGCACTTCTCCTCCACTTCCTCGCGGTTCTTAATGTATGAGGTCCAGTATTTGAACCAATACCTATTCTCGTCGAACATCACGACGCAAAAGTCTGGGGTAGCCACGGTGAACACGGTGGGTTCCCAGCTGCCCCGCTCTAAGTGCAAAGTGGAAGTTGGAAGTTACATTCCCTGTAATGTGAATTATATCTGCGTCCTGGTCGAGCACAAAGTCCTTGGTTAACAGCTCATTAAAATTCATCGATCCGGGAGGAGGCTCAGTACAGGGTGAGAATAGATCAGGATTCTCGATTCGCAGCTCATAGTTCACGGCCCAGGACCCAGTTACGCCCGCAATCAGCAGCAGCAAAAATCTCAACATTATTGATTCTACAATACGGCGAATCAGGCTTTATATAGCCAATGGGGAATAATTACGGATTAAGATTAGGATTACACGGCATTAAAACCAGCTCGACATTACATTGGACAAACAGATCAACAGCACATTATTAAAAATTGCACGAACTATTAAAACGAAGGGGTGTATATACATATATATTGTTTATTGAGATAAAGATCATCAGAACTTTATATACGGAGGTTTATATAATTTAGCTTGGCTTGCAAACATCTCCCTTATAATCATTTGGTTCCTCTCTGAAGAAGAGGCATTTAAAAATGGAATCTCAGCTGTTAATGTTGGATTTCATATAGTCATTATTGACTTTGGACTTGAACAGAGCTTTCTTAATCGTTTCACTCGTTGGTTCCTCTCTGTGGGAACTCTCCAAGTGCAAAGTCTCAAGAGAGCGAAAACTGATCTCGCTTTTTAAAATGAGAGCGTGAATGGTCCTTTGGTTATATTTCTTGTCTTTCCATTTGTTGTCTGCTATAACAATTGACTTGTTTTAAGTTCAATTTTAATACAAACACTTTCTAGTGAAGCATTCATATCACATAGCACCGCGAAGTATTATGTCTTAGTTCCGATTTTTTACCAGACTTTGCGTTACATTTTTTAACATTGAAATGGCGTAAAGTAAGACGAAATGAGTTCATAACTCTTTTTAACACCACACCCACTCGCAATAATAAGCACAATTTAAACACAAGCTTCGATTCCATCTTGTGTATCGCAAATGCAATTTCATATTCATTAAAATTAATTACCCTTTGATTGCCGTTCGTTGTAGACAGATCAAGAGTCAACATGCAGTCAAGCAGGCGCAGTTAGAATCTCGACATGTCATATGCAATAAAATTTGCTATGAGCACATAAACAGTGATCCATCAGTCAGTCCACGTCAGCGCAGTGAACAGCATCAGGAATCATTCCCGCAAAGCCATTTACAGAATAACGCAGAGTAATTAATACGGCTAAGACGACGATTCTTCGCGCTATTTAATTGTCTGTGGCTCTTCAAGGGGAAAATGCAGAGCGCATTCCTGTCTCGGCTCGGATTTTATAGTCTGTGCGGGAGAGCAGCCAGATCTACAGACGGTACGGAATTGTGACCACAGTCGTTGTGAATTTGGATCCAGCTAAATGCTAGCGAGCAGAGTATTAAAAACCATACTATAATAGATTTCAATGTATTCATCATACATATTTATATTTATTTATTTACTGAAATTATTAAGGATACATGAATTACATATATTGAAATAAGAGGTATAAATCGCAAATATGTAAATCGTTTAAATCGTTAATAGTTCCATTTATTCACAAAGCAAAAGGGCCTTGCTCCATATTTCACAAGCTGGCATCCTGACCACATCCTGTTCGCTCTCAACCGGAATGCACTGCGAGCTGCTATTTCACTTTGTACAGACCTAGCCTTGAATGAGCCTTTTAGCGGATTCCGCACAAGAAAAGAATACAGGCGAGCGGAGGAGGAAGAGAATAAACCGGCGCGATATATGTATTGTCATAGAAATGGCAGCGTGTTGCGTCAGCTGCGAAGGCTGCCATAAATAAAAGCTCATTAGGTCTCGTGTGTAGTATTGGACTCGCCTATAAATACATACAATCTGAGCCCACGCCACAGAGGCAAGAGCCAAAATCAAATACTCGTGGCTTGGCTGTGCAGCCAAAGTTCACAGAAAACAATTAGGAAATATTTAAAATAAAAATATAAATAAAAGGAAGAAAAATAAAACAAAAAATAACTCGCCCAACGTGGGGCTCGAACCCACGACCCTGAGATTAAGAGTCTCATGCTCTACCGACTGAGCTAGCCGGGCACTTGGTGGAGGGGGCGCCAAAAAGCAAACAAGTGAAGCAACAGTTATTCTCAAGGGGAAAAGAAGGAGGGAAACGGCAAGGTAAAAAATAAACATAGAACATTAATAAATAAATAATAAAAATAACAATTAAATATAAAATCTTCATAAATATGTAATACCAAATAAAAATATATATAAATAAATATTTGTTATTGTTATTTATTTATTTTTGATTATTATGCTTTCCTTAATTTTATTATTTATGAAAAATGATTTATGAATATGAATAAATAATAACAAATAAATAATAATAAATACAAATAAAAATAACAAATAAATAATAATAAATTCAAATAGACTATAATAATAATAACAAATAAATAACAAAAATGTAATACAACAAAAAATATAAATATAAATATTAGTTCTATTTATTTAAAAAATAAAAAATTAAACCTGGAAAAAGGAAAACAAAAAAGCTTTCGCCCAACGTGGGGCTCGAACCCACGACCCTGAGATTAAGAGTCTCATGCTCTACCGACTGAGCTAGCCGGGCATACAATATTCCGCGACCCAAAGTTCTGGCATCCCAGCAAGCATTCTATATGGCGGAGAATCGCCAAAAATAGATTGACCTAAGATATGATCAAAGAGTATAAAGTTATATACATACTCTTTGATATGATGTACTCAGGCACACAAATACCTAAAGAATTATAAATGCAAACCGCCTTGATGAATAAATTATAAATACGATCAACAATAGACTAATTGAGTTAATTTTTCTGTCATTTAAATGTATTAACATATACACATATTCATTTGCCGCAACATAATCAATGTAAAACAAACGCCACTGACCAGTATCTGTATTTTTTATGGAATGAGTGACAAATTAAAATGACCAAATGATTTGAAAATAAACAATTAATTAATATTCGAACTGCAGATCCAAAGCAAAAGAGAAAACGTAAAAAAATTAATGCGCCCAACGTGGGGCTCGAACCCACGACCCTGAGATTAAGAGTCTCATGCTCTACCGACTGAGCTAGCCGGGCAGGTGGGCGTGACCCGCCCGATCGGAAACAGCAGCCACAGGTGTTGCTGACACCATCCCACCGAGTAATCACATAAATTCATTCGAATAACACTACCCTAAATACGACCCTTGTGATTCTGGATAATTTAAAATCGATGTAACGCAATCAAGAGCTGAAAAATACAAATTTGTTGGGAATTGCACGAAATTACCCTCTTGGGACGAGTCCAAACTGGGGACAGCCAACCCTGGAGGCGTACTTGAAATAAGAGGTGAAACTTCTGTAGTTGGAAAGCCTGAGGATAACTTTAAGCCGTGACAATGGATTCCATTTTTCTTTTTAACAGTTTTATATTCCTTCAGTTTTCGGGACAAATTTATCACTGAAAGCGAAACACTTGGCAGAAGACGATGTTTTTGGCCGGCAGTAGGAACTGTTGCAGGGACATGCTCGATAAGGGGCAGTTCTGGACGCAGCACATCACCATCTCCGATGAGATCAAGAGCAAGTGCATACACAAGCCAGCATGAGTGGATTTGCTATATTCAGTTCCTTACCCAAACCCACTAATGCTAATACGTTTTAAGGCCTTTTTAAAGATGGAAAAATACCAGATGGATATGAAGACAAATCTGAACATCCCGAATATGGAAGGTCGCTACAAGTTGATAATCATTATAGAGGCATTCGAAAAGACCAAGCGCCCAGTATCGGTTCTAAGGTCTAAGCTCTGCAATTATATATGCATGCTTAACATACAGCGAAACACCATTAAAGTTGATTGTCGAACAAACCCAAACAAGCCGCACATGAATACCTTGGGCGTTACAGCACCTATTGTGGTTCGCATGCGAGGAGCTTCCCTTTCAGTTCATCATGCACTCCCGGAGCAGCAGGCCGAAGCAGGAGCCGGCGTCGATGTCGGTGCCGGAAAACCAGCATGATTGGTGTGCCGAGCTGGCCGAGGAATCCTCCATCCACGGCAACCCCTATGTGGCTCGCAGGGATCTGCACTGGACCGAGCGTCTCTTCTGGTTCGCCATGGTCGTGACCTCGACGTATTACGCCATCAACAGCTGCATTGCACAGTGGGATCGGTTCCGCGAACATCCGATTGTGTATGAGTACGAGTATCTGTTTGCCCTACGCAACTTTACCTTCCTGGGGCTGACACTCTGTACCAGCTATGAGACGGATGAGACGGTTAACAAGGTCATAAAGCAGTGAGTCGAGCTATCAGGGATGCGTTTTGATAATCCAGAAGATGATATTGCTTTTATCATAGTCGGGCTATGGGGTTGTTTTAGTAGGAAAAGGAATGAATTGAATAGATTATTTTAAATATTTTATTAACTTTTAATACCCAGAACCTGGGGAGTGGACCCCACTGCAAGCGGGACAGCGGCATCGACAGCTTATTATGGAAACTTCCTCCGCGTGCTCAATAGCTTGAAGTACAACAATCTGGATATCCTGCTACCCTTTGAAAATGATACCACTCTGGACAACTTGCCCTACCTAGAGATGCTGCTAAAGTTGCAGGAGAAGGTGCTGCCACCCCCCTATCCTGTGCTCCTGGCGCCGATAATAACGGAAATGGGTCTATGCCAGACCAGCAGCCAATTATCACGGTTTGGCAATCCCTACGGAGCACTGTGAGTGGCCACAGGTTACAAATTTACTATCCTATATATCGATCCCTATACGATCTGCTATCAGACAGGACCTGAATGTGACGCCAGTGCAGCAGTGCGGATTCTTTAACGACTGCCAGCTTATGCACAAGCCCTTTAATAGCATCCTGACCCATGTGTTTCTGGTATGAAAATAAACTCTAGGAAAGTAGTATCTAAGCTGAATTGACTTTCTAGTACCTACACGATGTCAACGAGATGATGCTGCCCGACGACCGACGCACCGTCACCTTTGACGCCAAGGTCAAGAGCTCCTATGTCCTGAAGCTTTTGGTCAACTCCATATCGGCGGATGTCGAGGTGCGGAATTTACCTGTGGCCTATCGAAAATGTCGCTACACGGACGAGAACAACCTCAACTACTACCACGTGAGTGTGAGATTCCCCGGCTAATGTGACTTCGTATATAGAGCAACATAATTCTCAATATAGCCATACCATCCCAGCCTCTGTCGCCTGGAGTGCCGTATCAACTGGGCTCTAAGGCTGTGCCACTGTAAGCCCTATTTCTATGTGGCAGCCCCCAAGGCACCCGTCTGCAACATAACCGGGATGCTCTGTTTGGCCCGCACCAAGTGGCTGGAAAAGCCCTGCCAGTGCTTTCCACTGTGCCGGGAGAACACCTACAGCATCATCGAGGAGTACGAGCAGAGCGGGGTGGGTCTGGGCTCTTGACGCTCCGTGAAACCCCCCATTAACCCATGTCAGCCTCCTTTCAGGGCGATCAAAATTACGTGGGCGAGCAGTTCGAGCGGACCATAATCATCAAGATGGATCTGCCCAAGATGGGCATGAAGCGACGGGTCGTGTTCAGCACGGATCAGTTGATAATGTCGTTTGGCGGCGCCATTGGCCTCTTTCTCGGCGCTAGCTTCATGACCATCTACGGCCTAGTCTATCTATTTCTCACATTTTTGGCTTTCAAATGCAAATTTTGTTTACGGAAAGATGATAAGGCCGTCAATTAGTGAACAACTCAGAGAAGGATTGTTAAATCTAATGAGTCAGAATCTATAATGTTTTTCAAACAATTATTATAAGCTTACAGCCAAGTATTTTCTATTAAAGCAGGGTGCTCAATGCCTTGCCTCGCAAGTCAGCAATTTTTTGGCCGAAAAAGTCACGCCTTTTCTATAGTAAAAATGTTTAGCTTTTTCAAAAATCTATTCACTTTATTCTATTTCCAGCAGACCCAAGGCCCCCAGACCATAATATTTTATTCCTTGTTATTATATTTTTTTTAATATTAAGTCATTAAGACTATTTTTAATATTGGTCATGTCTAAGTAGCTTGCTTAAGATTTTCACTTACGCTTAAAACGAAATAACTCTAGAATTCAAAGTACTCCTCTTACGACGCATTAAAAATCATAGTAATAAACACAGCGCAAATGAAATTGTTTTCAACCTAACGACATCAAAGTGGTTTGATGGCATGGACGGGCATAATTATGGGCAAATTAAAGCCGCGGCAACGTTGCAAGGAAGCCGCAAAAGTGATGGCTCGGTTCAGCTGGGTTCAGGGAGCAGAAAAATTTTCACTTTTGCTGAAAACTCATAACCAGCTGCAGTGCGTTTTCCGGCCGCTTTCTGTTACCCGAGATTTGCCATTGTCAAATGTGACAATTTGTGGCGCTCGTATCTCCATCTCGCCCACTTGCCACACTTGGCCACAGCAAAGTGCAGTCAGCGGAGCGAAGCAGCGGTTGGGTAAAGCTAACAACCTTTAAGTTTGCTTAATTTTTCGTTTTCGGCTCGCTTGACTCTCAGTTGCGTGGATCAACTTTGGGCCGACCGAAAAGTAAAAAACCCAATCGAGAATTAGCCGCATTTAATTGCCAGCTCAGAGACTCCGTTAGCCAAAGGCATACACAAGTATTCAGAAATAAAATGAGAAAATAATGTAAACTCCTTGTCCTGCTTCCACTTTACGTTTACCGAAGTTGCGGCCGTCTTTAAGAAGTTTCTGCTTCTGGCTCGGCACGGGCATAAATTTGTTCTGGTCTGCTGCCAAAAAAGAAGAAGAATGGTAGCCAGAAGAATGGTAGCCAGACGGAGAGCGAGCCAGCCAGCCAGTCAGGCAGCAATTAAATAGAAACTAATTTTAGTGCTGGCTGAAGTGCCTGCAGGGTTAACCTTTAGGGCCCCCGCTCTCTCCGGCGGCTCATTTGCATCTCCTGCGACTGGGTGACATTTGCATTGGCATTTGCCGGCTCCGCAGAAGTTGGCCAGCAGTTCTGGCCACAAAAAGCAACGGCAACTATCTGTTGCCAGGAATGAGGCCAGAAGCAGAGCCAAGCGAGGCGGCGAGAACTGCCTGGTAAGGTGATCCGAGCGCACACAGTCATTCATATTGCACATGCTCCACCCGTACAGCAGTATGAGTGTGTACATATTTCTGCTCTAGTTCACACTCAGGTTGGAAAAAGAGCAACAGCTTCTGCACAATTGCGTGCCGAGCAATTTCCAAATTTCATAAATACAAAATGCACTCGCCCGCATCTGACAGTCGGCAGTGGCTGGCTCCGAAGGTGAGTTCACACTCCCCGGGGGAAGTCACTGGTCTGTATTCTCTCCTAATACAAGCGATCAGCGGGCGGGAAGGCGGCGGCTTCTTTCATCTTCACCTCCTAGTTTATGTCGGTATTATGCCCAGACCCCAGACCCCAGACGCAGCGAATTCCAACACCTGCCCATGTGGCAGTCCATGCGAGCAGCTGAGGGCATCACAATCACATCCACGCGCGGCTACAATGTGCTGAAAATGTAATTTTCTTCCCGAATGCGCCTCAGCATAGCAAATGAAGCAGGCCCGAAGGGGAGGAAGTAAGGCCGCACTGCTGATACACTGTCAGTAAAACGCAGTAAACAATTTTGTGCATTGGTGTTTAAAACTATACTTGTTAAATCTCAATATAACACCACAAAAGAACAGAGAAGAGAATAAGATAATTATTATTATCAAACAAAGTCAATATATTAATAAGATGAGTAACACGATTTTATACACTAAGATTGAGATTGTTTTTAAAACAAGTCCCAGTCTTGCATCCGGAAATGTAAATCTATGGGCGTTACGCACCTTATTGTTATTATAGATACTCTTTTGCTCAATCATATACCAAACCTTTTTCTTTCATAACAATTTTATGCTGCGATTTATTATATGGAAATAGAAATGTAAAGGGGTTACCCCTTCTCAATCCTAGATTGAACTTTGCTCAATCCTTTACAATCCTTATTAGTACATAGAATATTACTTAATCTTATCCTTATCTATAACTCGTTGCAATCCTTTTATAAAAAAGAAATTAAAGACAAAAATGAACATTCAATAAAACCCAATTTCCTTGCCTTTTGCTACATTAAGCCGATATACCCTTCAAAATAAGAGCATCAAATGTTAAAGTTGATTTTACATCTGCCGATGATGAAAATAGAATGTGAGGCAGGAGAAATCGGGGGAGTGTAGACCATGAAGGGGAGCAGAATGAAGTGGATTGGAATTAAGAGGTAAGCTAATGTATTACCTGCTTTAAATTAGTGCCACTAAGTCACAAATCATTGGCAGCTGTCAGTAGTTCGTCCAAGGGCCCATACCCCTCGTATCCCAGGAGGCATCACCCTCGAGGCTTAGCCGGAGATAAAGATAGTTCCCACTCCCAGTAACCGCCGCACCCGGCGTTAATTTTCGCTTGTTAAATAGAATTGCCTGCTCGGCGTTATATAAGCGCAATAAACCATTATGTATGGAAGTAAGCTGCTCCGAATGGCGTCATGAGAGCCATAAATTATTGATAGCACACAATGGACAGATAGTAATGAAATCAATTAATGGCTAAAAAAGAGCCCACAAAATGTTCAAGGAGCCACTGTATCGTGTTTCTCTTCGAGCTTTAGGTACAAACACATGCGAAAAAATGTGGAGAATTTTTTGTTAGACTCTGGTATGATTTCGCAATTTTATTTTTTGCCATTAAAGCAATTAGAAGTTAAACGAAAACAAAACAATTCGAGCATTAAAAAAGAAACAAACCCAATTCCCCATTGGGTTTTTGCTGTACCCGAAACATTTCTCTTGCATTAATTTATTGCTGTATATCAGAATTTAATTGCCATGTCTGTGTGTATGTTGCCCCGACCTTGGTTCAGATTATTTGTTTATATTTATTTGCCTTTTGCTCGGGGTTTTTGTTTACACACGAGAGAATTTCGAACCAAATGCTGAGAGTTCTTGACACACTGGCAAACAACTCAGACAATGGGTCGCTTCTTATTGTTGGAGCAAGTCACCGCGAAAACGTATCACTTCATTTTTTTATGTTACTTGAGTGGGCTCCAAGTGAATAAGGTGGCTACATGCACATGTGGACTTTTCCCCCAAAACTCTGATAAGTTCCAGGAACCGAAAACGGAACTTTCAGTGGAAGAGTTCGTGTCTAAAATTACTTTGAATTTCCGGAGAAACTGCAGAACAATAATTAGAGGAAAACTCACCTTCATGTCATTGATAATCTGTTGGAACAGACTACCCAGCGCGGAGCTGTCGCGTTCCAGACTTAGATCCATGTTTCCTTATTGTTTAGTGTTTCAGTTAAGATATCGATTGGGTTTCGTTAGTCGCAAAATTGCTCGGTGTGACTCTATCAACGTGATTTCTACTTCAGTTTCATTTTGATTGGGAAAACCAAGTAAATTCAAATCGTTCTTGCAGTGCGTTGAGTGATCTGAAAAGAGGGAAGGAACAAACATCAAATATGTGTTATAAATAATCTTGTTCAAATAATCCACAAGCACTTCCGATGGGAGTTTGTAGCTCACATCCCCCCATAAATCTTCGAAATTTCTCGCTGATGGGGCGGGCCCAAGCGACTGCTCATAAATAATCAAACATGTAAACTAGCGCGTCTTTCCAAACAAGAAATTATGCTTAATTAGGCATATTAATAAAAGAAAAACAGAGACATAAAGTCGGCGTAGGCGCAACATCAAACTTTATTTGGGGATCGTTGACCCAAATTGAGACTGCTTTCGATGCCCGAGTTGGGCTCCTGCTGATATGAGTATTCTGATTTATAGCTCATGTAGCGGGGCTAATTGCTAATTATTAATTGATAATTGATATGTCTTGCGGTGGCGTACAGGAAGTTGCAGGCACAATTTACGGGTATTGCAATTGAAACTCCGAACCTGAGGCCCATGCAAACGACTTTCCTCGTCGTCGTTTTCGATGGGGAAGTGCAATAGTTTTGACCCATTTGTAGGTCCGCCATATACGTGACAACTACTTCTGGACGGACAGGTTTCCGTGGCTCGTTTCGAAAGTGCAGATAAAGCGAGAAAACTAACGCGACTTTGCTGCTGGAAGCAATTAGGGCCCGCGAGGCGTCAAATTCATATATGTACATATTATGGCGACTCGAGCACAATAACCTTCGACCAGAAACTGGCCTAAGCCCGGCTCGAGTCTCAAGACTGCACTTGAAGCCACATCTCCACTCTCGGCCCCCCATACATTTTTCGGGCTGATTGTGGCATTGACGGCAACTCCGAGTGAAGTTCTCGGCTACAAGTGTACGTCCGTCGCTGTGTAGCACCGATCCGATGCATTCAGAAAGCGTTCACAATGGACACTCAAGCGTGGAGGAAGACGAGGCCCACAAGTGATAAACAGCCGCAGCAACGAGAACTGATTGCCTAGACTGCGTATCTTTTGTCTATGACTGCCGGGAGAGAAGGCATCCGAGAACAAGTCGGGAAAAATGAAATAATAAACGATAAGTTTTCCGACTGAGACATTATCAGCAGAGCGAACTCTATGGTATACGTAGGGAGGGGCTTGAAAGAAATCTATTTCTTTTTGCGTTATTGATCAAAAGATTTAATTATCATAATAGTTTGAAAATATTGTAAAATAAATTTAAAAATTTATTCGTACTCGTACTAAAAATTTAAATACAGACATGGAGTATGTAGTAATTGTTTATATAATTTGGGATATGTTTCTTAATTTATCCACTAAGTTATGAAGACAAAAATAAAGATAAGCTTTTATTTTCTTTGTTTTTTATTTTTTTGGGTTATTTGTTTTCCCCTCTTTCTTTTGTTTCCCTTTTTGTTTTTTGTTTTTTCTCTTTTCTTGTTAGTTCTTTTTTTCTTTTTAGTTCTTTTTTTTCTTTTTCTTTTTTTTTTCTTATATTTCTCAATCTTTTTTTCTTTTCCTTTTTACGAATAAAGTTTAACAAAACATTTATAAGTTCAACAAAATAATTATAATTATATTATATAAATAATTATAATAAGTATATTCATACGTCCTGAAACTTCGTTACTCATTTCATAAAACTACGAATATATTTTTTAATTAAAAGCAAAGAAATAGTCATAATTTTCCCATTTCTTTTCTATGTTTCTTTATAAAAATTAGCAAATGAAGAACTGAAACTCTGTTACTCAGCTAGTTAAATCAAGAACCTATTCAAGACCATCTTAACGGAGTACAGGGTATCTGAGAGAGCGCACAACCGCGGCAGACTCGCACTCACACTCACAGCGGGTAAGTTCGAGTAGACTTGCAGCTGCCCCGCTCGCTCTTTGTTCGCTCTCCGCTTCGCAGCTGAATAGTGTAAATGACCTCTCGAGATAAAATTGTGGTCACAAAGCGAACGATGACAGGCCCGCTTTATGTAGTTGCTGATGTTGGGGCTGTTGTTGGCCGTGCTGCAGAGTTGCAATTTCCTTTGCAGTGCGGAAATAAGTTTTCGTTGTTTTCGGCAATTGACTGCGTTAAATCTGGTTTTAGCTATACACACACAAACACACTCACTGAGAGCGGCGTCGAAACATTGACCCAGTTAACTGGCTGCATTTAAATCATAAGCCTACAACTGGTTGGGCCAGTAACGTGTGTGTATGTGCGCTCCAAGCTTGCATATCATCTGCCAGCGGAAATAAGAGTTTTTCTCAGCATAAAGATAAGTCCGCGACGCTGTCTTGGGAAATACGGAGCTTAGCCCGACTCGGGGTCAGGCCTGGGATGCGATCGTGATGCGATCGGGGGAGCAACTTCGGCAGTAGCCAAATGCCCAAATTACCAAATCGTGCATTAAAAACAAAAGCAGGAAAACAACAATTTCGCAAAGTAGCCCAAAAAGAAGAGCACTAACCTCTTACGGCCGGCCAGAAAAGAAAAGGTGGGAAAGAAAAAGGAACCATCGGACACAGTGGGAACCCGGGATCT
Source organism: Drosophila burlai (assembly GCA_008042655.1). Lineage (NCBI taxonomy): Eukaryota > Metazoa > Arthropoda > Insecta > Diptera > Drosophilidae > Drosophila > Drosophila burlai. The sequence continues at coordinate 29,610 of VNJT01007032.1, read as the reverse complement.
GCGACTTCTAAGGCAACCCGCATCAAAATTCGACCAAATGTCAAGTTGGCGATGATGATGTGGCCGTGCTGTTGCTCCGGTTGTTGTTCCGTCTGATGTTCATGCTGAATACGTTTTAATTTCCACTACGCATAATTTTCCGCCCTATTTACGGCGGTTCTCTCCTCTGCGGCTCCAACTCTGCGGTTTCTCTCGGATTTCAGTTGCTGCAAACGGAAGCTTGACGCATGAGATTGGAGTCAGCGACCGCCTTATGAAAGGATTCATAATAATAGAGGAAAACCTATGCTTAAAAGATTTACTAGTGGAAAAGATTTATACAAATAAGCGGGGATTATTAGGATAAATCTTTGGCTGGAAAAAATATCATATTTGATTTTACGAAGGTAAATATTTCGTCAGGCCAAGGGTTCTGGATAAATATACACATATGTAGACTTAGTAGAATTTTCAACCCATTTTAGAACCAACTAAAGATAAATATGCAAAGCAGCAGATTGTTATATATTTATATTATATATTTTCCTGAACCCCACTGTATCGGCGTAAACATCTCTTATGTTGTGTTGCATGCCGCCTGGACTTCTATTACAGGAAGTGACTTGACTGACAGAAAAGAGGAGCGGGGCAAATGCTGCAGACACTTTTGTCAAGGGCGACAGACAGAGTTGTTGCCGTTAATTGCTTACCAAAAGATGTGAGCGCACGCACCGCCATCCGCATCCCATTCGCCCTATCTCCCCTCATTCATTGTGTAATTATGCGTAAATGCAGATGAGGATGCTAGGGTGGACCAACAACGTGTCGGAGCAATATATTTGGGGACTAACTCGGAACTTGGGGGATTTTTATGACTAACTGAGACTTAAGTACATTTCCTGTAAGACCTAATTTTAACAACATATCGTAATAATATGTGTAATATATATCCGCAAAATACTATACTATGTAATTTTGCACAGTTAAGACTAAATATAGCTATTTTACTTTAAAGAAAAGCTATTACTTGATACTACATTTTTTATCGTTACACTATTTACATTCTATTCGTGTGCGGGCAGATGAGAACGAAATTTACCACAGATTTAAACTTATTAAGACCCGTATGGTAAACATTTAAATCAATCGAATCGGTTAACGAGAAAAGACTGCGAACTGAAAATAGACTTGAAAGTTCCATTCTCCAGCCCACCACTTTAATGCACTGCTGGAAACTTTCTTATCCACTCCGTATGTACATATAGTGTATAGTGTTCTGTTTTGCTTCGGCTCTGTTTTGTCCCCTCAGTTCTAGGTGGGATTCGGTTAAACAAATAATTTTACAGCTGCATTGGGCGAGGGATTTGAACAATTGTAAAAATAGAGAGAGGATAAGAGCTCCAATGTCAGGTTGGGTCTTTAGCAGATTTATGCGGCCGGCCGTATGGTAAACGATACGTTATTGCTGGCGAATTGTGCATCGTCGGCAGCAGACCGCCATGACTTTACACTTTCACCGACAACTACGAGCATCTAACACTATGAACATCTGTGGTCAGCCAAGTGTCGAGATGCCTCGGCCCTTGGTCTGATCTTGGTCTGGGGTTTGGGGTCTGGGGTCCGGGTCTTGGCTCTCTGATCCGGAGTTGGGAAAGCGTCGATCATCAAATGCGTCGAGTGGTTACTCGATGAAAAGAAAAGCGAAAAGAACTCATAAAACGACGATAATCTAGAGATCAAGTTTTTTATATGAGCGGAATCGACAACGTCACCAGCATACACACACATGCCCCAACATTTATGTTTATCAATGGTTTTCTATCTTTAGCGTCATCTATGCCCTGCCTAGCATTTTCTATTTGATGTTTCTGGGATTTGTGGGGGCATCTGCTTTAGCTCTCTCCCCCTGCCGCCCGCCGACGCGTATGGCACGTCATTAACCCAAATTTTCTATGAATAAAATATAGCGAAAACAGAAAACACTCAGTGTTTACACTGGCTGGCGGGCCAGTAGTGTTGGTAAATCTCTTATTCCGATTCTCTGTGGCTGTTTTGATTTCGCCTTAATTGAATAATTCGCGGCACATTCGACACATTGTAAAATAGGCCATATCACCGATAATTGGAGCTGATAGGCATCCCATGTTGGGTCATACTGATTGATAAGTTGCGCTATCTAATCAGCCGCAGCAGCAGCACCAGCAGAAGTGCCAGCCAAGAGCTGTAAACACGCATTTGTTTTGTGGAAATCGATAATTATTGATCAGAAGCTTTTGGGCAACAGGAGTCACCGGAAAAAAAGGTATGAGGGGCGCACAGAGCGCATTTCGCAATGAGAACCGCCCACAAATCTGTAAACACGAACTCAGGCGTTCTTTTCGGACAGCCGCTGGAAATAAACTGACGCCATTTAGCGGTGTTTAATCGATTTGTGCATAAAATTATACGTTTACACATGGCAAGGCAGCCGAAACGAAAATAAAACCCAGATACAACGTCCAAAACATGGCCCAAGAGCCAGTAGTACATCTAGATGGAATTTCGGAGCACATTTTCCACACTGCCGAAAGATTTGCTTCGTAATGTATCGTTTAGATTTATTATTTGGATATGAACAAACTTCTTAAAATGGCGTATACACTCATAGATCCTTAGAAATCATTAACAACACCAGCAAAAACAATCACAGTAAAAACATATTTAAAATCTAATTTTAAAACTACTTAAACCATTTTTGTATAGTTGAAGGTAGAAGTAGTAGTTAAATAGTTATTTTCTACTAGACTTAAATTACTTAAATACATTTAATTTAATACATTTAAATTAAAAGTTTATTATACGCCTTCTACCTGGCAATTAAGTGCAATTACCAGGGGATTGGAAATTACTCATTGAAGTATGAAAATATTTTACATGCCGATGCTAAAGTGGCGAAATTTGCATTTACTGATTTTCAAGAAGAGGAATCTCAACATTTGTTATTATTAACCTAAGAGCGCCCGCTTTTTAGTATTTTTTTATCTAGTACGTTTTGAGGTTGCGACCATGGCAAAATGGTTATTAATGATAAACAAAAGTGCCGTTAGCCGGCACATGTTACTCCCGTAGTTTGTCATGTTTGTTATGTTCTTGTTTGCCGGTTCCATAAGCACGTTTGGTTCTGCCTCTTCTCGACGACTTCTCTACTTTGTGGCCATCAGGAAATGTGAATTTTCACTGCTCTTTTTGTTGTTTTTACCATTTTCTTTCGCCTTCTCCCGTGTCTCGTTAGCGTAAAGAGCTTCGCCCAGCTTTTGTTTTGCCAGCACAAAAAAAAAAACTAGTTATTTAGTCAGACCCAGGAATTCCACTTCCATCTTTTTTTTGCTAATTTGCCAGCCCGTCATAATTAATGCTCATATGCCAGAGTCCGCGGAAAAGTAGCGAGAGTAAAAGGAAATCCATTAGAGTGTAGATATAGTGGCCTGAACTCCTGACATTTTCTCAACTTTTTAATGAGCTCGCCATTCTATTCACGCAGCTGGATATTCGGCACGCAACCCGGCCCAAATGAAAAGCCCCGGGGCGACACTTTGGCTGGGATTATACACGATTTTCATTAGGACAAGTCAAGAAAATCGAAAGTGGTTGCAAAAGATGCCAGAAAACCAGGCGTGGTGAGTGGGACTTGGGGTCTCTGAGCGAATGCAAACGAAATCACGCCTTTTCGTGGATTCATTCATACAACAAACTAGCTACACCCATGCAGTTCACAAATCAAACGAAAACAAAAAACAGTTTGTGAGTGGGCAGCAGCAGTAGACACAAAAAGCACCTACAAGTTTTAGTCATTCAAGTCGTTGTTCGTCGCCGGAAAGTCTTTAAAGTGGCCAGTATTTTTCTGCTCAAATTTCATTTGAGAACAAAATACACTGGTTATAACAATAATATATTATTATAACACAATTGATTAGTGTTAGCTTTAAGAAGTAGGAATCTCTGTTGCAGAAGTCCTACCTATATATCTTTGTTTAATTAGCTTAAGTTCAAATTTAATTACTGAATTTAAAAAGTTTGTATTGTTCACACTTTACTACATTTTAAAAAAGGTAAAAACTACATTAATTGTACGCGTTTTAATCTCTAAAAATTGCAAACCATATGGAACTTTTATAATTAAAATTACACGGTTGGCCGGGAAAACGATTAACGAGGGTGGCAGATAGCGAGGAACCGAGCTAAAGCAACAAATGTGCAACCTAAAGAGTTTACGTAAATGTTTCTTTTTCGCTATTTTCGTGTCGTTGCTTCCCTGTTTTCTTTTTCGCCAAGCCAATTGTGCTTTGGCCACGTTCCGTGTTTGGCAGAGATCAGTGCCTAGTCTATGCCTACCAGTTGGTTCTGTGCCGCTAAGGATGTGGGGAGGGAGGTGGTGTGCGGTCTTTCTCCATAAAGATAAAATTATATTTATTCGAGAGTATTTGAGTTTTTCCTTTTGTGCAGTTTTGTTTGCATTTTATTAAGACGAACGCTGCAGGGTTTTGTTTATACAGCACAAAGTGGTAGACACACCGAGGAAATATATATTTATTAAATGAATACAAGAATACGACGAATGCTAATTTTACAAATATTGAAAATGACTGTGATATTTTGTGATATATTTTAAACTTCTAGGCCTTTTTAAGACCATGGATACCGTTTTGACTTAATTTTTTAAAAACAAATAATTAACTTCTAAAATATTCGAGTAAAACTTTTAGATAATATGAAGATTTTACAAATTATTTAAGTAGAAAAAGAACATATTTTTCAAAAACTGTATTTATTAGGCTCCTAGACACAACGTGATCCCATTTTTCGCCGTGCAGGAGCAAGTTTCTTTCCAATGCCCGACAGCTGTTTGCCGTTATTTTTATCTTTCTTTCATTGCCCCCTTTCATTCCCCTATTTCGTTCTCCTCCCACTTCTTATTGTTGTTCTCACAGAGTTCGCGTTCTTTCGCTTTTTGGCAATTGCACAGGTGCGGCGGCAGTTGGATGGTTTTGGGATCGGGTTTCTCCACGAGCCTCGGATGGCCCAAGGCCTTCACTCCGCTGGCCACTGGTCAAGGCATCCCAGGCGGACTTTCGAATCCGAGCAGCCTTATACATATGTAGGTACATTATGTACCGTACCTACAGATGTGTGTATTTGTGTATGCATTTGTCTAGGCAAATGAGACTGCACCACCAGACATTCCAGACGTATCATATTATGGCGGGAACCCGACACCGCTAGAGCCGCCGTTGGAAAGTTCTGATACGTCCATATATCATTTGTTTAGACAAATGTGCGAAATAATAATCTCGAAACGTAAACAAAATCCAGGCCTAATTACGCTTATCTCCGCCACATGTGACGGCGAGCACAAAAGTCGTTTGAAAGGTATGCGCAGGCCGAGACTACACAGAAGGCGAGCGATAAGGGAGGCAGCTGGGAAAATGTAAAATTAAAACAGTTATTCCTATGACGAGCGGTACAATGGGCGACAACGTGCCGCCCCGGTTCCTTTAGCGATTACAAAAATTCAACGGGAGACACGGAGCCACCCCACACAAAATAATGACCCCCGGTGTGCTGAATTAAAAAATTACTCTTTTGAGATAAAAACAATTCAGGTAACAATACAGAAGAGCAGCGATGTCCTTGCACTTGCGCAATTACCGCGCAACTCCAAAAGGGGAGTAGACACTTGGAAAAATACATTTAAAAGCTTGCTATTTCGACCAAAACTTGTCAATATTAAAGTAAAAAAAATAATTAACATCAGCAGAATTTAATATCATAGAAACCTATTAAAAATAAAATATACTAATATTTTTTGTATAAGAAACATACATTTTAGGAAGTGTGTGTTGGAAAAAACAATCAGTTTTATAAAAATAAAAAACAATGCATAACCTAAAATATTTTTATCGTTAAATCTGTTTTGTTTGTTTGGGTTTTTTAATATTTTCATTTCGTTTAATTTTTGTAACTGTGCACAAGAAATCCCTTTCGGAGTGGCCGTGAAAGGAGTTTTTGGTTCTCACGACCGACTGGAACTGGAAGTCCTTGAACGTGAATCTCTCCGCCTGGAAGCTGTGCAAACTTGTTGTTGGCGAACTGCATTGCCTCTCTTGCTCTCGCTCTGTCTCTGCCCTCTCTCCTTCCCAATTATTTCACTTCCCAGTGATTTTTCATTATTAGCTCTCACCACCCCCCCACCGCTCTCGATTCCTTTTGTTTTGTCTAAGGGCAGATATTAAGAAGCCCCGAGCACACTCGAAGGATACTTACAATGCACTTTCGGCCGCTTGAAAGTGGTGCATCTGCCGCTCAGCGTGGAAGAATGAAATATCCCAGGGCGAGACGTCTTAAATGCAATCGTTTGTTTGATTTTTTCGGCCGTCGATGATGCTGCAAACAATTAAGCGTTTCCTCCCCTGCTTCCCGTCCTGTCGTTGTTGTAGCATTGCATTTCAGGCGGCAAAAGCGCACACACAAAGGAGCGGGTGTACGAGAGTGCGTGTGTTTGTATGTGGTGGGGTGTGTTCTCCCGTTCTGCCTTTCGCCCCCTTCTCACGTTATTCCGCCTTTCTGTGTTCCTCCTCAAACTACCCTGGAGCAGCACCGTTGATCCTGGCCGTCGTGCTGTTGTTGTTTTTGCTCTACACTCACGAACACGAACACGGGCACACAAGCACACACACACATTGGCCTGGCAGACAGACGCTTAATTTTCCGTTTGCCCCGGAAAATTGCATAAAATTATTCGCTATTCGATTCGAAGCCAGGACTTTTTGTCGCCGCTCGCATTTCGGCACTTCTAATTTAATCGCGCACTTATCGCACTTGTATTTTGCGGTCAGACAACAGTTAGAAATCGGCGTTTCAACCGTTATTTTTGCTCAGTCCGTCTGTGCAGATTTTCCGAGTTTCCCGTTTGCTTCGTTGCGACGCGACGCGACTCGATTTTCTTATAGCCAAACAAAAAACAAAAACAAGGCTGCCACTTTAGCCTTTTTCCCGTCAAATTTGGCCTTTTTTTTAAATTCAGAGGTGGGAAAAAATTTAGAATTGCGGAAAGCGGCAATTCTGGATTTTTCATAATACGTATCGGCTTTTTTCCGCTTTTTTTTTAGCCAAAAATAGCTAAAATTCAACCATTTAGTCGCCAGAGACCACGAACTGTTAAAGTTAAAATAAATGCTCACTATAAGAAAAAAATATTAAAATCTCTTTTTTCGCTTTTTGGTGAACATTTTTAGCTTTGTTATAGAGGTGGAGAAACATCGATATAATCGACGTTATCGAAACATCGATCTTTGACGCGAAAAAGTGAATCTGTTGTTGCCAGAGATGCCTTTTTCCCGCTAAATGCCAAATGTCGATATATTTGACATTTTTAGGCCCTATTTACACTAGGCTGCGTTTTTGCGTCTCAGAGCAAACGTAGTTTTTTTTTACATAGGTTTTGTATAGGGGCCTAGAGGTGGGAAAATAGTGGCTTTTATACGTCCATTTTTGAAGGGGACCAGTAGAAAAATTAAATTGTTTATACTTTTAAAAATTTATCTGAAAAAAAACTTAACGGTGGCTATGCTTCTCCGAGTCGATTTTCTTATTTTAAAAATTGTTTTTTGTAAAAAGTTGAATTTTTAACCAGATTTTTTCGCCTGTTGGAGGGTATAGAAACTATTCTCTATATTTAATAAATGAAAAAAAATCTTTTTTTTTTTAAAAAGGTTGTAACTAGAAGACTCCCTTGAATAGTTTACTATTCTGCTCGCTCTATTTTTAAAAACAATAAACTTAGTGACATGAATACGTTTAAATCATGGAATTAAAGGAAAACTGAGCCATATATAAATGCGTACAGCTTAATTTTGTATACAAATCTTTAATAACAAATATATTTTCTGATAAAACCCATTATAAGCTTGAAAAAATTCAAATAAACACCTTGTGTGTAGTAGTTCATAAAAACATAAACATACCTAATTATTTTACGAGTTCCTAAAATTTAAATCTATCAAATAAAAATGAACCCAATTAAAGAAATATTTATTTTTTGGTAACAATTAAGGTATTTATTTGTCTACAATGTTGTTGTTGGTGCAGTAGATTATTAAGGTCATCGTCAGCATTATCACACAAGTCCACAGCTTTAGGAAATCAACGAATTGGGTGCATATACAAATATAAACACAACTTTGTACAGAAAAGCGATACTCTAAAGCAATACCGAAGCAAACAATACAACAGAAACGTGCTCCCATCCACCGTGAGGAGGGAAGTCCCCGCCCCCTAAAGCTTATTCCACCAGCTCCACGCTGAGCCTAATGTCTGCTTTAGGCATCAGTAGCAGCCTCTTTTTGTCGTACTCCATGGGAATCGCGGTCTCGGCACAAGGAGCGAATCGGTGGTGCTGCAGCAAGGCCACCAGACCCACCAGCAGCTGCTGTTCCGCGAAGCGAGCAGCAATGCACCCGCGCAGTCCCTCGCCGAAGGGCAGGAAGGCAGCCGGTGGTCGAGACTGTCTGGCGCTCTCTGCAAACCGATTCGGATCGAATCGTTCGGGATCCTCGTAGATATCTGGATCCCGGTGAATGGCAGCCGTTGGTATCAGTACATTGTTCCCTCGGGCTATGACGAACACCGATCCGGGCAGCTCGAACTCTTTGGTGGCCCGTCGCAACAGGAAGGGATGTGGTGTATGCAAGCGAAGCGTTTCTACAAAAGAAATTCGGATTCGAAATAATCTTAATAGAAATTAAAAATAAACTTTCTACTAACCATTCAGGACCTGCTTCGTATAACTTAGCTCCCTTAAACCTTCCGGCGTCAAGTGGCCGCCGTGCTGCTCCAGCGTTCTTCTGATCTCCGCTCTGACGCATTCCTGTACATCCGGGTGAAGCGCCAACTCGTATAGGCAGAAGCTCAGAGTCGCATTTAGTGGAGCGAAACCAGCCAAGAGGTTACCGAAGGCCTGGGCTGCAATCTGGACGTCGCCGAGTGGCTGGTGCGCACTGGAGTACAGCTGGAGAAACGTTTGCAGAGGCTGGCGGTCCCTGCGACGCTGCTCTTGCAGCTGTGACAATACAAGTTTTTGAAAATATGCCGTGGCCGGCATCGCGTAGCTTTTGTACTGAAGCAGCCGAGCGATAAGCGGAAACTCCAAAGCCAGATAAGCCTGCCATAGCTTAAAGTCACCCCAGTAGCTTCGCGTCCACTTGGCGAACTCCTGGTTATCCTGACCATGTCCCAAGCCAAAGACCATAGAAGCCATCACATCAACGTTGTAGCCAGTCACCAATTCGCTGATGTTGCGGCTCTGCAGGACCTCCTTGCCCAGTTGTCCTTGCATTTCCCTTGAGATCTGTACCAAAGTTGGGAGTAGTTTCTGCATGTTGCTGTGAGTGAAGACCTCGGCAGATTTCGCATGAAGTGTCCTCCATTTGTGACCATCCAGTTGCCAAAGATTGCCCGACAGCGGCTCTCCATTGGCATTGTTGTAGAGGCCGCGCGACGTAAAGTGACCTGCATCGGTGAATAGTATTTGATGGACAAGCTTGAGGTCCAGCACCAAGACGAATGGCTTCAGCCAGGCGTAGAAGCCCACGAAGGGTGCTCCTCTGTCCTTGTGGGAAGTGTAGATCTCCTGAAGAGCATCCTGGGCGTGTCGCTTGCCATTCGCCACGCCTTTGATGTTGCCCCACAGAAATTTGGGCTTCTCGTGCAGGATTCCCCGTCGCTTCCAGTAGCCAAGGCTGAATTTGACAAAGGCATAGAACACCGACAACGCACCGAGGGCGCTGAGGAGGGCACGATGCAGAAGCTCCATTAGTTCGCTCTGATGATTTATTGCAAAGTTTTAACTACGCTAAACACAGCTGCTAGAAACAGTTTTGTCGAGGAATTTGGCTCAGTGCCGTGGGCTTATCAGCGCCATCGCCGCGGTATAGCAGCAGCAGTTATCAGTCGATTGGCGGAGTCACCAATTGATAGTGTCCATTGGAGCAGCGAGCGCTGGAACGGAGAAAGAGAAACGAGGCTGAAGTAATGTAGGAAACGATAGCTAACAATAGCCGTAAGTTTTATTGCGAAACACCAAGTACGGCGAGTGGCGGCATCTACGGCTGTAGTATCAGGCACAGGTTGTACGTTCCTGCCGGGAACTCGTCGACGGGCACCCAACGGACATAGCCACTGTCGATTAACTGCTGCCGGCTGCTGGGCACGCTCGGAAAATGTGGATCCTAAATGGGATGAAGGATGAGTTCACCCGTTGGTCAAAATGGACAAAATGACTTACCACAATCAACAGGTAGACCCGACCTGACTCGGCACTACTATGGTAGCCTATTATAGCCTTGGAGGCCGTGTCGCTGAGCCCACCCATGGCAATGAAGCCCTGGAACTTCTCAAAGTAGCTACGAATCTGGGCGCGCACCTCGGGAGAGCCGAGCTCCTTCACATGCACAATCCGGCAAGGGAGTTGGTAGAGCACATCAATTACGTAGAACTCCTCGAGGGTGCCTATCCAATCCCGCGAGCCCTCGAACCCGGCTCCCTTGTCGCCGATGCGGACCAGGATCTCCTGGATCTCCCGGATCGAGGGCACGTGCTGTTCCTCAGCCAACGAGCTGCTACGTCGACGAATTATCCACGAAATGGCCGATTGTAGCGTACGGTAGCCACAGCCCCAGCCCGCGTCCTGGTGGCCATCGCAGCCGTAGTGAAAGTAGTCGAAGCTGCCGCGAATACCCAGCGTCTCGCCGGCCGCGGTGGGCGGAGGAAGGGTGCGCTGCGGGTCCTCCAGGAGCGAGTAAGCATATTCCTTTGGCTGAATTTTTACGGGCACTGATCCCGCGTCGCAGACCGCCGTCTCACAGGTGGCCATTTGATAATCAGCGGCCTACGAATTCTACACCTGTTCCCGCCACCTGCGCTATTGTTTATTTACCTTTGTCGATTGATTTGTTTTTGTGAAAGTGAAAACGCAGCGGAGAAATTGGAATGCAAGTGGTTTTTCGTCCCTGGCTAGAGATGGTAATTGTGCATGTCATGCACCAACAACGATGAACCAGTGGCGACCATGGACTGTATATTACACAATTTTACTACAATTTTGATTAGTTAAATGTTGCTAACTTCAACAATCTTTCACTGAAAAAAAAAATTAGGGAATCGTTTGTAAACAACAGCCAGTCCATCTCCAGCACGCTTATCGGCCTATCGATATGTCACGTACAATACGAGGGGAATTCCGTGTGGCCCATCTCTAGCGCACATTTCGAATTATCGATATCGATTCGGTAAGTTTTGGCGCGATAATTAAATTTGAACAATTGAAAACAGTTTTGGGGCTTAGTTACTCTTATTACTCATGCATTTCAAATTTTATTTGAATTATTAAATGTACATTATTGTGTTTAGAATTTATAAATAAGTATGCTTTTGGTGTACATACGTGTATGTGTGTATTTCAACGTTTTTAATATATGTAAATACCATTTTCGCATGGCTTACTCTCGTATTTTGTGCTCTTCATAGTTTTGTTTATAATTGGTAAAATTTGAAACATACTCTACGCCTAGGCCTTTAATTGTTTCCGAGTTTCAACTATTTCTTGAATTGCTGATTGTTACTGAGTTGCCTTTTTGTTAGGTTTTTAAAAGTTTGCTTTAAAATGCATTTTTGAGAACATTGCAAAGATTTACAATAAATATATATATGAGTGTACGTTTCTGTGCACCAATTAAAATACCTAAATTACATTGTGCGCTTAAATGATTCGTTATCGTTATCCTTTTTTTGGTGTATTTTGTGTGTGGCGGCAACGGGTTAAAAATGTGTGTGTGTTCAATTAAAAATTATAAGTACAATACATAAAATACATTTATTAAATATACATATTTAGCGATATCACCTCGATTTGTTGTTATTGTGCTCTTAAAAATCATGTAACAGAAAAGATTTATATGCTAAATTATCAAATATTGTTATATTTATACGTATGTATATGTTATGTATATATTTTAAATATTTATACGACTCCGTTTCACTACCGGATTCGGGGACTCATAAATGCAGTCAAAATACGCTTGCGTCTAAAAAATACATTCTGCTCTTATCCCGTGTTCGTTCCATTGTGCTTGCTCGAAACTACAACCAAGTCTACATCTGAATCGTTGCTCTAAGGTGTGAATGCTAATACAATCTCTTGCCTCCAAATTCTACGATTTTTTAAGTGTATGTGGGCGCTTCAGGGTTGTGGGTTGATTTCACGGAACAACTAAAGCAGAGCAGAGACCTTGTAATAACAAGATGAATAACGCCATCACATTTTTTGCAATACAATTTTTCTATTTGACTTTAGAGCTTACATATTGAGACTTTTTTTTTGTGTGTCTTTACGTATTCTTGAACATTCTATATCTCTATCTGGATCTTTGTATTCTCACACATGGAAGAGCATCATATTTTGTGTTTTGTATGGACGTTATGCAACTTATTATTCTAAAGTCTTTGATCAGCATAGCTGCCAGGAGATAGCCCTTGGGCAATGCTACATTATTCTTTCCAGAGATAATTGGAAGAAGAAATGGCAACTTCCCCACATATTTAAAGAGAGAAGAAGGCTAGACGAACGCAGGAATTTATCCAAGAAAAGAGCCTCCTAGCATTGCCCCAAAGAATGCTTCTGGCATTTCCCCTCAAATCCACCCCTCGTCCACCCTCCTGCTGTGAGGCATCCTGCGGTGCTGGGTTATAAATGCAATACCACGCCCCCTCCCCCCTCACACCCCTCCCTTACAAGGTGCAGTATTCGGTGAGAATTGGTATGGATTTCAACAACTCGTTGATGTTGTGCTGCTCGAGATGCGCCAACAGCTGCTCGGAGGACTTCAACAGATTGACGCAGTTCTGCAGATTCTCGACAATCTCCTTGGTCATGCTGTCCGAGGACTTGCTAATGAGCTCGGCCAGTTTCTTGCCCACCTCGCACTTGATCAGCTCCTCCTGCAGCCGCTGTGCCTGAGCTGCCTCGCTCGCTGCCTGCGACAGGTAGACCACGGCCAGGATGCACAGGGCTATGAGTGCCTCGTTCTGCATCACCAGATGCTGGGCGGTAAGCATGCTGACCATGGCCTCCACGGTGCCCTCGTTGGCCAGGAACTCACTTAAACTGCTGCGATCGTAGTCCTGGGAGAGGGGAATCCTGTCGGCAATCTGCTCGGCGGGGGCATCGCCCTTGCGCGGCAGGGCGTAGGCTATTTTGCTCAGGTAGGCGTGCTTAATAAGCCAGGCCATGAGGCGCAGCGACTCCCCGGTGACGCCCGCATAGTCGGACGATTTGCTCCAGTGCACCAGCTGCACAATCAGCGCCTTGTTCTTCAGCAGTTCCAGTGCTAGTTTTTCTGCAAAGCGCATAAAACAGATGTTGTGGATCGGATTGCAAGCTATTTTTGTATCCAGTCACTCACCTTGCCCGTCCACCGTCATGCGCAGCGTGCCCAGCAGCTTGAAGACGACAGGCGGCTGGTGGATTTCCAGCATGGGCAGGATGGTCTGCACGAGGCCCGCCTGGATCACCGCATTCTTGTTCGGCTTGGGTATGACCAGGTTGCGCAGCGCAGAGAGTAGCGCATGCTGCAGACGGACATCGTCTTTGACGCCATTGTTCTTGGCCAGCACCTCGAGCAGCTTGTTCATGGTCTGCTGCTCCACAAAGTAGATGCAGTGGCTGTCGGTGCGTGCAAAGTTGCCCAATGCCAGCACGCCGGTGGTCAGTAGATCGATGTCCGACGAGTCCAGCCAGTCGACCATGTTCTTAAGCAGCGGTGTGGTGTATAGATAATGCATTGATTCGTCTGAAAAGAAAGGATTAAGGATTTATTTTAATTTATTTAATAATTAATAATTAATAATTAATTATTTAATTAATTAATTTAATTTATTTAATAATATAATTCAATATTCAAAGCAACTTACCGCCTGTGAGAATCAACACAATCAGTTCGCAGGCGAGTTTCATCAGCGCCCTCGCCTCGCTGGTGCTAGCCAGAGTCTTGTACTTCTCCAGCAGGTTGTAGATCGTCTCGCAGAGACCGTCCTTTGCCAGCAGCAGCTTCACCTCGTCGCTCTCTGCCTGATAGTGCAGCAGTTCCAGGCACATCTCGGCCAGATCGGGGTTCGTGGAGGCGGCCAGTATACGCGACAGTTGGATATTTAGCGATGAGTCAAAGTTCAGATCGGCCACGTTTTCAGTGAGGATGCTGAGGAGGGGAAGGGTGTTCAGCAGCAGATCCTCGTGCTGCTCCACATTGGCAGCCCCCGTGTCGATAATGGCCTGCAGCTTCTTCATCACGCCCAGCTCCATGGCCCGCTTGGCCAAACCCTCGCCACCGAGCAGATAGTTGGACAGTAGACCGCCGCGCACCTTGATGAACTGCGCCGCATTGGCCACGTCCTCGATGCTGGCTATGTCGAGCAGCCGCAGCAGCACAGCATCGCCCTCCAGCTCGAGTATTAGATCCCTGGCCTCGTCATTCAGGTAGCAGATATTCCCCAGGGCCCGGCAGATTTGGATGGGCAGCTCCATGCTGCCCTCGGGCGTTGGCACCTGGCGCAGGCACTCGAGAAAGGCGGCAATTATGTCCCGCGTTGTGAACTTCTTGCGCTGAATCTCCGATTTTGTGATCTCCGCAATGCACTTGGCGGCCTCCTTGCGCACGTTTGTGTCGTCGCACCGGGTGAGGCCCAGAAAACATTCCGCCAGCTCGTGTTTGTCGAATAGTTTTGGGTCCTTGGTGGCCGAGATCTCGCAGAGCAGATTTGTGGTATTTCCAGGACTGACGCTGGTGGTCTTCAGTTGCTCAATCAGCTCGTCGATTTCAGCTGGGACAAAGGAGAGATTTGAATTTAATTTTAAACTCTAGGATAAAAGAGTACATTTTATTCATAAACAAATAAAAAATAAAAAGCTCTTTTCATTGAAAATTAACCGATGAAATTTATAGCATATTTTTTCAATATTTTTAAAGCGTAGCCGCTGCTCCGTTTCAAGGAGCACGCAATGTCACCCTGCCATGTCACCCTTGTCTTTGTTGGGCACCGCAAAATTGATTGCCAATTTCGATTATCGTCGTTGCCTGGACGGAGGCAAGACAAATGGCTCTAAAGCGAAACGTGCCAAGCCAAAAACTGTCGATGTGTACTCATATAATGTGGAAAGGAGGTAAGTGACATTAAACCATGCCACATTTGCATCTATAGCTCGAACTTCCTTAACTCTGAAACCTCCAGAATCTACTTTATAGAAATGCTTAAGATAACTTGTCAAGCGTGTGTCCCATTAAAGGTTCCCTTCGCATTTCGAACAGCTGGCTGGGATCTTAACAGGACCCAAGATGGGCAGGCAATTTGCATAAGTCCTTGCCAAGGGGGAGAGGAAACAGAAAGGGCATTCGTGGGTTTTGCATAAACTTATATGAGGGAAATCTTTTAAAGATGGTACAAAAATTGTGAGGTTTTAATCTGGAGTCCGATAAGAGTTCGATTTAAATAGAATTTTAAATAGAATAAACTTTTCTTTTAAAGGAAACAGGTTGAAAACTAAATGTTTTTATGCTCAGAAAGTAGTTATAAAGTTTTTGAAAATACAATCCAAGAAAGAACACAAAATTGTGATACTCTTTACCTTTTCTCAAGCAAATTATCCACTCAATTCCCTTAAATAGAATCAAAAAATATATCGTCAAACGATAGAGCTCAGTATTTGTCCGAATAAATTATTTATCTTTACCCACCCATTGGGCTTGAATTTGAATTTGATTTTATTTTTTTAGCCAGGGACATAGAGTCCCGTTTTATGGCCAACATTATCACAATATTATTATTTCAGTCAGTCCCTTTTTGCCGCCGAGCAGCACACATGCTGGGAAATACATCCACACATACCCACGAGGCACTCGAGCAGGGCGAAGGGCAAAGGCCAGACTCCGCCGCCACTCGACAACTGGCGACAGTTGGTAGGAACAGCAGCCACATCGAGTGGACCTGGTGGGGTGGGCAATTCAACAAACTTTGTGGAGCTTAAATAATGAATAAGCGAAACAAAAACGCAAAAAGAGAGATCCCTACAACCATCATCATCATCATCCTCCACATCATCAGCGGTGGATTTGGCATAGAAACAGCAACAAAGGACGCAATAGCAATAGCAACTTGCTTCAGGAGCCATAACAAACATGGCAACTAACTCGCAGACACGTTGCACTTACAAGTGTAAGCCCTATTCTGCAGGAAGCCAAAGAAGCAGTCTAGAGCCCCGACTATGAAACACCTCGCAGAAAGCAATATGTTGCTCTTTTAAAGCGCTTAAAGATCTGATTTTTCACACAAATTAAATGTGGTTATCATAGGAATATCCTTAACATTAATGAGAGAGATCTTACTAAGCTTACAAATTAGAAGACAGTGTTTCCCACAGACTCTAAATAAACCTCTAATTAAAAATCTACCCGTAAAAACTACAAACATACCCCTGCAATTTATATGTATAAAAGGTATGAATGCACATGGGATGCATCTGCATATAGAGGTATAGGGAAATTGTTGCATTTGCTCGTCCCGCCGCACCGAATGCAATTGGACAGGTGGCAGAGCCGCGTCGCCCCTCTTGGTGTGACAGGTAGACGACGAGGGATGCAAGAGGATGGACGGACAGGTGCAGTGGCGGCAGCGTAACTTCCGACAGGCGTGGCCGGTGGCAGGAGGCAGCAGTTCAGCTCCTTTAATGCGTCTCGGTTGCCACAGTCTTTTGCGTGCTGTGCTCTGAATGTTTGCTTTGGTAACTGGTACTCGTTGGTATTCAGAGTATGCCATCCAACCGTCCATCCATCCATTCCGTTCGAGTTCCGTGGCAAGTTCGTTAGCTTCTCGTTGCGGAAGCGGGCGGCGTTCGTGGCATTTATTCGCTTGAATTTCTGGGGCAATTGCTTTATTTTATTTTCGTATTTTCCTCTTTCTGTGGGGCGGGGGGGACTCCGATTCCAGCCTGCGTTTTATTTTCAGCCTGTTGTGGTATTTGGTTTTCTCCATTAAACGATTCACTGACTTTGGCCACACACAAAAATAGCAAAAGCAGGCACCAAAAAAAAAAACAAAAAATGAGGAAAACTAGTGCAAAACTTGTTGTTGTTGCACGTTGCATGCTTTATTCATGTACAATTTGTGTCGTTGAAGTCAGCTTTAGGTGTTTATTGTTGCTCTCTGGGCCTGCTGGTAGCCAAAAAAGTTGTGCAAATTTGGGTTAAGAGAGCGCCAGAGAGCTTGGTACCGAAAATGGGAGTCATGGGAACGATGGATATGTATTTTGGCAAACTGGGTGTTATGAGGAAATGGGGGTTAGGGTGGCTCTGGGAAATAAATACAGTCCATAAAATGTATGGGACATGACATTGTATAACTATTCTCATTATTTGTTGTTTTTAATAAATCTGTGTCAGGGTTTATTGAGGGGTCTTTAAGAAAAATGAAGGGGAAAATAAGGATCATCATCATAAGAAGAGACTCCCTAGGATTTTCCTCCTTTAGTTTTCATAAGATGGGTAATAATGCTCACAAGAGAGTGATCTCTGGAGTGATTGATAAAAGAGATGCTGGAGCCAACCCAGAAAATCCGATAACGATTCGCATCTTAATGTTATATTTTCTTTGATAAAATAGTACTTAAACATAATACATCAAAATATGTTTAAATTAGAAACAAATAGATTTATTTCGAAGTGTATATTACTTTCTATTTGATATTATTCCCACTTGTAGATCAATAAACCTATTCCTAACGGCTTTTAACAGGGAATGTCGACTGCAAATTTCGGATGACTATCGTGTGGTTGACTGCTGCTGCAGCGGCTGATCTCGCAGAGAGCGACTCTCTTGATGCTGCACGACGGTCTTTCCCAGTTGGTACACCATCTGGCAGGCGGGCGTTGGCATTTGCATGGCCTGCTCCAAGAGCCTTTGGTTGTTGGCCTGCCGCCCTCTTAGGAGCAGTGTATCCCCTGGAAGGAGAAACCGAAATACATCTCCGATAGTTCCTTGAGTTCGATTCAAACTCACGCAGACTCCGCTCCTGCTTGCACCTCTGCCTGAGATCCGACATGTAAACCTGCTCAATCTCTCGCTCCAGCTTGATTAGCTGCTGCTCTGTGAATTTGGCCAGGTTCTTGGGGCTGATATAGTAGGCTATGTGACTCTTATGGGTGACGCGGTGCAAGCTGTGGGTTCTGCGGAAGATTCGGGGGGTTACAGCCAGAACCCCAGAAGCCGGCAGGGCGGGCCAAGAACTCACCTGGTTGGCGTGAAGCTGTAGACCGGTGCAGCTGCTATGTAGTGCATGGTGATGATCAGGAACACCAAGGCGGCCACCACTCCGATCACAAGTTGCTCGGTTTGATACAGCGATTGGGACTGGGGCCTCCGCTGGTTGGCCGCCTGGTAGGGCCTTCTGTGACCAGTCTTTGGCTCGTCCTGCTCTTCGTCGTCGTCGTCGTCCTCCTCACAACCGCTTTCGCTGCGGCAGTCATCGTACTCCGACCGATGCTGCTGACCTTCGCAGCCGCTCACTAATGTGTCTAGGTTATACTCTATGCGCTTCTGGCTGTCCGTGAGGCAGTCTGCTGCCTCGCTGATCCGGCGGAATGCCTGCTCCGCGCCCGGTGCCTGGTTCTTGTCTGGATGGAGGCGCAGGGCCAGCTTGTGATAGGCCCGCTTAACCTCCGAGTAGGTGGCGTAGTGCGAGACACGCAGCACCTCGTAATGGGTGCGGCACCGCAACACCTTCTGCACCACGTCCAGCATATCGGCGGAGAATCCGTGTGGCAAGGCGTCCGACTGGCGCGTCGGCCCAATTAATTTCTGGGCATCGCCCTTCAGCCGCAGCCTCACGATTATGTTCTTCAGCTCCAGCAGGGCCAGGATCTCGCCATGGTCTCTTATATTCTCCACAGCCTCGTTGATCCGCGCCAGAGCCTGCTCGTAGCTGCCCAGACTCAGGTCGCTCACCACACGGTCGATGCACAGACGCCTCCGCTGTCGGACTCCCATAGTGTCCGTGTCCTGCTGGTGGATATCTCCTTTAAACTCCTTCCCGGCAGCGTGCGTAAGCAAAAAGTTTTGGTTTTTCTTTGTTTGTTTGCAAACTTTGAATTTTTTTTTTATGTTTTTGTTCGAGTCAAAGCCGAGGGCAGTGGATGCAGTGGGATTATAAATGTTCTTCAACTCCTTGCTGGTCTTATATGTACATATGCATGTTTAGGGAAAGCTACAAATACAAACACAAAATTGCCTAGGGCTTTGGATTTTTCTATGTGAAGCGAGTCTGAACAATTGGGAAAAGTCAACTGTAAATTGAAAAACTAGCTCAAGCTGAGAGCAGCAAATAAAATGTAATAATTAAAGTCTTAAGGAAAGGTAACGAATAATTCGATTCGTAAGAAAGCTATCGTCGATTATCCTTGAATAAGAATTTATATAAGCAGGGAATATGGCTTACATTGATGGGTTCTATTCGGATAAAGCACATTCTAGACCTGACAAACCATATAAGAATAATCTGGGCGATGGTAAGAAAAATATGATGATAAAAGCACTTTATTCTTGGCTAAATCGACTAGGCTGGTGATGCTAATCAGAATAGAAGAACTTCATTCTTTATTTTTACACTCTTGAAGTACGTAAAATAGTACGGACGGACTTAAGTTGATCATTCTGCCCTATTTTATTATTTTATATATATACATAGATAAAACCAGCAGAGATAGAACTTAAAATGTGTGCTTGTATTTACATTTTACAAGTTTCGCAATAAAAAGAACAAAATTCTTAAATATACACTATACCATTTAGCCCTCTCCCAAAACTTGTGTACAGTTTGACAAGCAATTGAAGTGAATTAAAGTTTAATAGATGTATTTACAAGCTATACCATTTAGCCCTCTCCCAAAACTGGTGTACAGTTTGACAAGCAATTGATGTGAATTAAAGTTTACTGCCCCCAAAGAGGACAACCCTCCACTTGCCCCAGGAAGTATGCTTCAAAAACTTGTCAAGAGGACACACAAGCTTCTCCAAAAGACTCGAAAGTTAATTGAAATTAATTTCTATGCCAATTTGAATAGGGCACGAACTCAATTAAAAGCTAGCTGGCACCACCCAGCACCCTCCCCGCCCCGCATTCATTCATTCTCAAGGCCATTAGGAGGGCCAAAAATCTTATTAGCAGTAAAAAGAATAAAGCTAGAGCGAAAGAGCCGGGGCAAGGGGGAATCACAAGTCGCCAGATGAGGCAAATGAAGCAACGCCAGAGGAATACGGAAAAAGGCCCTGGAAAAAGGCAATAAATTCGTTGCTGGGTAAACTACAATAACAGCCAGCTAATCTGGGTAAGCTGCGTGGAACGAATGAAAAAAGCCCAAAATAATAATAATAACAATAAAGCCCAGGCCCAGGGCTCTGTTGGCAACTGATATCGGGCCTTATCAGCGCTTTGGGGTTGATGGAAGCTCCTCCGGCCGCAAGGACAGCAGTCAAATTGTGCCAAAGACGGCAGCACCAAGCGAACGCGTCGACAAAATGCAGACACAAAGGACCAATTAAAATCCAAAGTGAGTGAGCCATGGGGAGGACGTGGCAAACATCCCGCAGCTGGGAGCGGCACTCAGAAAAATAAATGTATTGTTTCAACTTTGATTTATAATCGAGTTTTTGGAGAAGTAAAAAATGAGAACCCTTGCGTGGTGTTTTCCTTTAGGAATATAAAATAAAAAGATTAAAGTCCAAGTAGAATATGAAATTGATTTGGTTGTTTTTTTTCCGTATTCCGTGGGTCTCGCTACGTTGGGCACAGCTGCTCCTGGGCTCCGTGGGGTAGTGGAGGAAATGGAAAAGGTATGGGACTTGGGATGCACTGCCGCCCCTGAAAAAAAGGGAAGTTTCCACGGTTCGGGATTTCTAGCACGTTCAAGTGCTGTTTGTTGTCGTTCTGCATGGTTTCCCCCCTCCAGAAAGGGTATGTATAAACAATCTACCTTTTGTGAGGAGTTTGTTTATGTGTTGATTTAACTGACAGTCGAAGAGTAGACAACATAGGGAATCCTTTGCATATATGTAGTTATTTTCATGGATAACTACCATAATTAAACGTGTATCTAAAGAGAGATATTCAACACTCCAAACATTAATAATGTTGTAAATCTTGAATGGATGTGTGCTCTTTCCATTATGTTTAAGCTTAAGCCCGAAGTGAGCTTCCAAAAACAAAGCCTTTGAGAGTTGCGTCTTTAGGAATACAAAAACGAAACCTACTTAACGTCCGGGACAAGACAAGCATTGCTTGGTAAATTCTATAAAAACAAAACACACATGTCGCTGAGGAGGCATTCTGTAGTGATTTATTCCATTTTTGGTCTGCCTCATGACTTAAAGGTGGGTTTTTGTTAGCAGGCTCTGAGCTTGACGGTTGTCGCCCAAACCTGATTCTGAATGACAAGCAGCAAGTATCATCCGTAATCAGATCGGAAGTTTAATCTTAAACTGCTTGGATATTGTATTGTTTCATACAAATTGTATTATATTCTTAGTTTTTCTATATTTCCTTACAGTAAGGATCCAAATGCAGAAATAAATCCAGTCAAATGGTAAGTAAAAATCAGAGTATAAAACGTGTAGATCCTTTAAATTCAAATTTTTTAAAGCAAAGAGCAGTATTAGTGCCGTTTCTTCAGGGTATTCCGCATTCGAGTCACCGACTTCTTCCCATTTCTCCGCGTGCTTGAGTGTAATACCACCCCCGGGGACTCAAGCGACTGGCTGGGCCTGGGCAGGAGCGGAGGCAGGGTGTTGAGACACGCCGGTAAACCTTGCACCTCGGCACTGGCGGCATATTCTCATTTATTAATGCGTCGTCACTGCTGCTTCATTCTCCCTGCGGTGGAGTGGGCGGCATGGGTGGATGGTTTCTGCTAAAAGGTGGTGGCCACTGCCTCAACCGCACTCCGCCCCCCCGTCGTCCGTCGCTCGTTTTGAGCGAGTGAAAGGGACACTCAATTCCCGCCAGAATGGCAAGAGCTTGGGTCCGGGCCATTAAAGGATAAAAGTCGACTTCTGATTGGGAAAGTGACCGTCCGATGAGTGTGGTAAGTGCAGTGCATTCGTCTAATCCGAAAAAGCGCGTAATATTGATTTTTCTCGCATGGCTCCCGGGAGCAGCATGCCGTCCGGGGAGCACCCCTTCCCCGAGGATTATGCCGCCGCCAGTTACATGCACCTGGCACCGATTATTCGGGTCTTCGCAGCTCATAAATGCTGCACTGCACCCGCACATACACATTTGCTCACACACACACACGGCCAGGTACAAATAGACACACACACAAAGATACGCATGAGTTGCATTTGTTTATACTGCGCGCCGCGAGCAACAAACAAAAAAAGGGAAGCGGGTGTGAGTGTACTTTAAACGAACGCTCATAAAAACGGTGAAATGCCCTGCATTGGGCCATTCTTTTATGTAGTTCAGTTCTCTTTTTCCTTTTCTGTTACTTATTACTCACTCGCCATGTTTGCCGCTTTTGTTGATTATTCCGCCGCTGCTGGTGCTGCTTCTACTCCTTTTTTTTCACCAATTTACGGATTACTTTTATTTTTTATTCGCGTGGGAGGCACGTTGTATCACTTATTGGCGCTCGTCGCTGCTGTATGGCTAATTGTTGATAAACGCAAGAGCTGAACACATTTCACGGCTTTTCCTTTTCATATCAAAATATCGATATCGATTGTTTTCTAAAGATGATATTTATATCACGATTTTTCGATTGCCCAAATATCGAAATAGCGGTATTTTTTATTTTATTTATTTTATTTTATTTATTCTATTATTTTTATAACAAAAATATAACATATATTTCGCTATTTTCAACTTTTCCTAAAATTGCAATCATTGCTAAATTTGTATTTCGAACACGGCCACCCAGGCGGATAAGCGACGGCAAAGCAAAGGAAAATACTAAAAAATTCTCATAGCAATGAGTACAATTAGTCATAATGAGTTATATTAGTTTACCAAAAATGTCTCAACAAATTCTGTTATCAATTCTGTTAAGAATTAACATGAGCGTTTTAGAGAATTCTCCTTTAATTTTCCCAAATATCGAAATAGCAATATTTTATTTGATATTTTTTGTCAAGACGAATCATCAATTAGAATTCATGAAAGGCTCTGAATGCAATAGCCTACAAGAAAAATGAATGAAAAGTTTTCATCGTAACATAAATAACTTATCCAAATGGGCCTTCGGCTCACTTTAACATCGGAAAACATCACCCACAAGAATTCGATGCATCGTTAAATTATTTAATAAATTTGAAAAAAATCATTATTTCTTAAAGCTAATATTTTTAGGTGATATTTTGTTTAATATTATGTTTCATTTTGATAAACAAAATTTCATCGATACGATATTTTTTTAAATATCCGACAACTCTACTTTTAATTTGTTCTAGAGCTGGCATCGATGACACTGTTTTTGGGTAGGCGATACATCGATTAATATTTTTTTTGTAGGACCACATAAATTGCATCGATGACATCGATGTTCGCATCGATGTTTCTACACCTCTAGACGATGTGGCAACGCTGGATGGCACATCCCACACACAACAAATTGTTTATCCCAGAAATCGAGCTGTATTTAACAAAAAACATACTGCAACACGCCAAATTGCCGTTCCACAAGGTGCGAAGACGGCTATTCGAGGAATTCCCCAACCCGCTGCCAGCCATCTGCTCTCCCAGACGATTTCCAGAACAGCCCACAGCCGCTGCCAGAGCCACACCATTCCACTTTGGAGCCTTTCGGTTGGGTTCGGTCGAACAATTAGCGATTTGCCCAGTGCGTCCAGAAAGGCTTGTAAAATTGGCAAGATAACT
Organism: Drosophila burlai; assembly: GCA_008042655.1. Taxonomy (NCBI): domain Eukaryota; kingdom Metazoa; phylum Arthropoda; class Insecta; order Diptera; family Drosophilidae; genus Drosophila; species Drosophila burlai. The sequence goes on along the minus strand of VNJT01007032.1, from coordinate 5,627 downwards.
AAGCAGAGCACAAAGATGCCGCCAGCGTCAGCGGTGAACAATAGCAATGCGGCCGCCCAGGCGGCGAAGGCCGAGCGGGCGGAGAAGCTGCGCGGAGCTCTGAAGGGCTTCATCGTGGCCGACCGCCAACGGCGCCAGGAGGAGTACGAGGCGCAGTGCGAGGAACAGCGGCTGCGGAGGGAGCGTGAGGAGGTCGAGCGTCAGACCAACCAGTCGCTGGAAGACACGCGCGGCCAGATCACGCGCCTAGACGAGCAGCTGGCCGACCTGCACAGTCAGAAGCACCAGCTAACCGTGCAGCTGAAGAAGGTGCTCAACGAGGACGAGACCCGGAAGAAGCAGGCCAAGGAGAACGAGCTCTTCGCCATGCAGCAGGCAGCCGCCAATGTCTCGGTCTTCCTGCCACCCCTGCGACTTCAGCACCATCAGTTGCTGCAGAAGGTAGCATGCGTGACACAGCCTTTTTATCTTGCTAATGCCTCTCCTCCCCTCTTTTCAGCCACCACCGCCCGGCACCCAACCAGCAAAGCGGGGCAGGAGTCCCTCGCCGCCCAATCAGCATCAGGCGTACTACAAGAGCGCCGCCAGCTACGCCCAGCAGAGTAAGCCAAGGCCCTGCTTGTGTTATGTGTTGGCCAGTTGGTCCCTGTACAGTGAACGCTGCCAAAGGCAGAGAGAGACTTTAATATCCGTAAACCAATATTCAGACGAAGTCCTTTGACTCGAACAGCAGAAAAGTAGCATCCAGCAGGAAAAGCCCGCTTAAAGTTCGAGTTGGAGGATATCGACTGGTCATCACTGCGTCTCTTCTGCTCTGCGGAGCTTCCATTGTAGTTGATTAACCACACACCCCCCGCTAACTAACCCCGTCCGTCCTGCTCAAAGAGAAACTCATCTGACTGCGCACACTAACCGCTAACCACACAGGCACACAACTTATATGTTCATTTCGTTATTTGTTTACGATCGATTCGCAGAACACGATGACTACCGTCGTGCCGCGGACTATGCTAGATTATCATGGAACAGTAAGCACCTCACTCGCAATACCAAGAGACCGAGAGATCCTTTGCCGGAAACTATTGAAGCCACGAGTCTCTAATGACACGCTCTTTTCAATTATTTCCCTCTTTGCAGAGACCACTGCTCAGTATCCGGGAACGGGAACGATCTTCTACCAGACGGCACCCGCTCCGCCGACGACACAGTCCATCTACAACTACAATCTGCCTTTGCGCCAAGCCTACTTGGAGTTGCCCAGCACCGTCAGCAAGCCGCCGGACTCACAGTCAGCGGTCAAGGCTCCGCCACCGCAACCGATGCAGGTGCTCCACATTAACCTCGATCAGCCGGCCATCTCGCAGGCGGATCTTGTGGTTCAGGCCGGCGGCAGTCTCACGGCGAAGGCTAATCAGCAGCCGCAGGTGACCATGGAGAAGCTGCCGGATCGCTACCACATCGAGGTGAAGCATCCTGAAGGCCCGCCACCAAGCCATCTCCCGCCCCCGCCGCCACATCTGCTGTCGGAGGGTGTCATCTTCAAGCCTCTGCTCAGCGAGCTGTCGCTGCATCCCAACGTTCTACAGATTAGCAGCAGCCAGGTGGGTTATTCATCATCATCCCCAACGGTTCCCCACTAATGTCTCCGCACAGTTTCCTCAACAGAATGCCAAGGCGGCGGGCAGCATCACGCAAGGCTATGCCCCGGGCCGAGGTGGATCTGCCCACGAACAGCAGTTGGCCCGGCAACAGTTGGCGATGCTGCCGGGAGCCCCGCCGGGATCGGTGTCAGGCTCCGCTCAGCCACCGCCTGGTCAGCAGCTGCACTACCGACGCTTGTACTAGCCTTGTCTGATGAGGATGCAGCATGGAACTCACTCACTGATATACTTACGATTTTAAATGGAAATTATACTGACTTTGCTGCCCACTTGGAGGCGGTCACACGAAATAAAGCACACAACTATGGCGTCCCTATTTTCCAATCGAAAACTTCAAGGTTATTTAGCTGCAAGAAAAAATTAACTTTAAAGAAGGTTCATTGCTTCAAGGCAGGGAAATAAATTTGATTTGAGTATGTAAAGTGCCAGGGGAACGGTGGAATCCCCACAGGGGTTAATATTAAACATCACTGAGAAGTCCCAAGTCAATTCTGATGACTTCTAAGTCCATTCGGTTTCTAAAAATAATGTTATGATAAGAAGAAAAACAGAAAAGTTATGTTTTTTTCGAGGTCCTTGAGCAATGTGCGGAAACAGAGTCACAAGTACATATTTATGTATATTTTTATTTATATATATTTTATTTCCCCCAAACACGACTCGCAAGTCAGCGAATTTCTCTGCTTATCTTCTCTTAGCTTATAAGATGTCATATAAAAACTAATTTATTTATTTCAAATTCAAAGATCTCAATAGAGAAGAGGGATTCCAGGTTTTTGCTTGTTTTTCCTTGGCAATGCCACTTTTTACAAAGCATCTGTTTATGTGGAAAGTCTGGGAATTGTCAGAGCGCTGCTCGACCAAGCTGCTCATTGTTTGCACAGCTGGGGAAACGATTCTGAATGCTAATCTGATCGTCATCAGCCTTGGATCCCACCCGCTGTACTATTTTTTCGTTAGGTTAGCGGTAGCGCTAATCTGATCATTTTCTCGAGTGTGACGCATGCTGTTCTCCGAATCCCGACCGCGAGCTTTTCCTTTCCAATAATTGCCCGCTCCCCATGAGCGATGGGACAATCGCACTTAAGTCATTCTCTACTTTGCGGTAATTTGACATTTTACAAGAGACTTGCTGGGGGGCAGGCAAGCAGTCCAGAATAGGAAGCAAACAAATGATTCACAATCGTTTCTATATTGTCAATAATTGGTGAACACGGGCACCGCGAGAAATTCCATTTAATGGAGGCTGCAAAAAGCGGCTAAAATTAAGCGGCATATAAAATATTATTAAATTAATTTAATGCCTTTTTGTGTTTAATAAAATACAAATGTACATATATTTAAATGGATTGAATCCGAAAAATATTTATGGTTTATTTATGTATGAGACAACTAAATCATTGATTGGAAGCAAGAAACTAAATATTCCGAAAATTTTACACTATTATACATTTTTGGAACAGCCGATAAAATTTCGATTTCTAAAACCAAGTAATTATTGTATATTCACCTGAATTTCTTCTCATAAACCAGTTGAGTAATATTTTTGACTACAACTTGACTATGGTTTTATTATCATAAAATATTTAATTTAACATTTTGGAAGGATTGTCTAAAAAAAATACCCGCAAAATGTTTAGTTTCGATTATTTCTTTATTTCCGATTTTTTTTATACATAAAAATTTATGCAATTTCAATTTTTTATTATACCTAAGTCAATAAATTACTGGTATTTGGATGAAAAATATAGAAAATCATTTAGATATTTACTGTTTGTATGTGTTTTTATTTAAACATCCCTACTAAAAAAGGGATTATCTTTTTAATCTGAATATCGGAAAGGTTAAGAAGTTAGAAAATTAGAAATGAATAAAATTAAATGTGATAAACATTTAGTACAGCAAATAGTTTACAAATTGACTGGGCTGGTATCCTTAGGCATTCTAAAGATATCCCTTTTTAAAGCTTCTTCAAATCCATGAAAATAAATTCCATTCACCGCAGTCACTACCGATTATTTCGAATAATGTTTGTGACGAATTTTAATAAAATTATTCTTTCTTAACGTGCTCTTGTTGTGGAAATACATTTACATACGGAACAACGTGAGAGGTTAATTGCGCGGAGCACACTTGTTAATTAGCAATGTCAGCGGGTGCGAGCGGGCCGACTTCTAGACAGCTGCTGCTGGCGTTCGTTCTCTTTTCTGGAAATCCAAAAATAATGCTTCCAAGCCACGTTTTCACCCAATTGGATTACGTAAGCTGGAAACCAGTTTGAGGCGTTGTTGTTAATGCTGTGGCTGGCTAGTGTGTCAAGGAAAAGTTACAGACAATTACAACGCTCGAGCGACTCACCTCGCCTCCCCTGGTCCCGGGCAAGTAATTAAAAACGGAAGCCATGCCCGAAGCCATAGCAATGGGTTCCCGCTGAAATTTCCAATGTTTTTCAAACCAAACTGGTTGGTGGTTCATGGCGTATACTTTCGTGAAAAGTCCGCCTACGACACTCCGAAAACCGCAAAACACGTTTGCCAGCTGCCGTGTAAATCACACCGAAACTTTGGCGGCGTAAATTACAGACGAACTTATGTATTGTAAATTTAACCAATGCTTTATTTTCAGTAAAAGGCTATCCAGATCACTAGTCACAATAAAAACAACAATATGTAGTAACCAGTAACAAAATTTGCTAAAATAACTCGTACCTTTTGAAAACAGATCTAATTTGTTAAGAAACTTGGGTACATCCCCCACAATTTATCAAATAAAAATAATTATTTTCTTAAATTCCATACAAATAAAAAATATATGTGTATTAAATACCTGTAATTTTTAATTTTTGAAGTAAAATAAGAAGTTATTACAGAATGTTTTTATTCTATCATTAGTTGGGGGGTTGTTTACTGCGCCTCTGATTTACAAGGGCGGTGGCCCTTAAATCAAAATGTGATTATCCAGAGGTACTACTATGGCAACTGTAATCGCCGTAGCAGGTAAACAACAACAAATAATGGCCGCAAACCGCATTTGCATAAATAAACAAACGCGATTGGTAACAGAGAGCGGAAAACAAGTTGGTGCAATTAAAGCGTCGCGGGAGGTGGGAAAGGGGGCGGGCGAACCGTAACCAAAACAAAAGCTACGCGCCAATATCAAGGTGCGTACATGTGAGCGTCGCGCTGCGCCTGTGTGGGTGCAAATCAACAGGTGCACAGTGGCAGTTTAGATACTTTAGGGTTGCAAAAATCATAACTCTCGAACCGGTTGGGATATTTTCATAATTTTTTAAATGAAAGGTAATTTTAGTACCTTTCGATTGAGTGGTTATACTATATGGTGTATTAAATACTAGATTTTATACTCGAAAATTAATGTTTTTTGAGGCAGTTTTATCAATTTTTATCCAATTTCGAACAATACTTTTCGTTTGTTTTCTCTGAAAATGCTAATATGGTGCATATTTAATATTTTAAAAATAAAAAAAGAATACATTTTAAAGAAAAAAAAAATTATTTTTTTTGTTGACCAAATTTTTGACTAATTTTCAATCATTTATGCACTTTTTGTTCAAAATAATCATTCAATTTTACATTATTTAATATTGTTGAAGAATAATTAATCACTATACATTCATTTCAAATCATTAAGTGTCCTTACAAAGTCAGGAATTGAAAAACAAGCCCCCAATACAGGAACAAATTTATGCCCGCCATACAATTTCGTACTGCGCAGCGACTGCGCTTGTACCAGAATTTGCACGAAACAGCGCGTTTTTTACACTGAGTTGAAAGTATCTTTTGCCTTGGAAATTCGGGGTGGGACGTCGGGGGACCCGATCTTTTTTGATTATGATAAAGAACATATTCAGGAACAACACCTCATACGCCAAACCCATCAGTCGGCGTAAGTTCTATTTTTTATTTTCCATCAAAGTTGAAAAATAGGTGCAAAATTAGTACTTCG
>VNJT01007018.1:0-15911 GCA_008042655.1 Drosophila burlai | reverse complement strand
AAAAAAAAATTCCAGATTCGTATGGGTATTTTAATTTTCTAATTCCACCTGCAACCTATTTTAAAAAATAAAAAACATAAATTAAAAAAAATAATATTAATGGGATAATATTGAAATTGGTCTAAGGCTTAGAGTAGGCCTTGCCTCATTTTATATTTGTCATTCGACTTCAAAGAATCTTTATTTCTCATTCAGTGCGCTGACTTCAAAGCGAAATTTAATACGAAATTTTAAGTGTGGATCTGCATCCGATCAAAGCGAGGATGCAATAGCGGGCCCTCTAGTCTTTTTATAAATGCAATTGCACCGATCTTAGCCGACTTTCTAATAGGCTGGCAACATTCTCGGTATCTATGAGAACCGAGTATAAAAAGTTTAAAAACATTAAAATAGGAATCTAGGTGGATATCAACGATGTTGCGAAAGATTTTAAGATGTTCCAATTTAAAAACAAAACAAATAAAAAAACAGTAGATTATGTGGAAATTTAATATAATCCTAGAGTCGACCTAATCGAATATAGGTCTGGTGGAACACGTGCATATGTGGCAGTGGCTCTTTCAGTTATGTTTTGAAACAGGTCGCCACTTAATCTGCCTTAGAAATATTAGCAAAACAATATTTGTATTATTACTGACATATTTTTACCGCGTCACGATACATAAAACCACAGGTTCCCTAATCAACCTGTTACACTCACTCACGCACCCACACCTATCCATCTATCGTTCTTTGCAGATTTGGTGAGTAGCCGACAGTATAGCCGTCTCGCTTTTGTGCGGTTAGCGGCACAAGCAAATGTCAAAAACCTTTCGCTTATTTATGAATTTGTGAAAAAAAAACACAGTAAATTCGGTCGCCAAGTATTAATTTTAAAGCTGGCGGCCAAGCACGTTTTGACCTTTTGACGTGTGTAGTTCATAGAACGCGGAAATTTGGTGGCGTCTTCTCTTTATTCTTTTGCTGTCCGTTGGCTTTAACGCTTTTTGTTTTTGCCTAGGTCAGCTCGGTGGCTGCAACGCATAACGGCGAATCTCTGAGATTCTCTGTGACTCAGTGCAGTTTGAGATACATATTTTGTCGGGCATTTTACCTCTTTTCTTTGGTGATGATCTTGTCCGGTGGCTCATGCTGATGGTGGCCAAAAAACGATATAGTGTAGACCATGACTTTCCTTTATTCTAGTGTTTGTTTTCGTAATTAGTTGTTGCGCACTAAGAATTTTCATTCATTCATGCGACGCGGCTGCATTAATGCAAATTTTTACGCCAGCACTTTTTTTGTTTACGCACAGAGCCAACAACAACGCGCGGCCACTTTTGATTAAAAGTTCGTGCCAAGCACCAGCAGTTACCAACAGCAACAACAGCGAACGCTTTTTGTCGTCCGATGTCTACAACAACAAAAAAATGACGTCAAGGTAACTTGGTAGCGTTTTTGTTGTTACTTCTGCGTTAATTACAGAAGAAGACGCAACGCATAACACTTTCGTTGGTGACTTTCCAGTGTGTGTTAGTGGAAAAATAAATGTAATAATTTCACGTTTGAATGTATTTCGCACACAATTGTACACTGATTTGGCGATAAGCCGTGTTGTTATTGTTGTTTTTGGCACACACACACACACACACACACACGAGCGCGACATCCAATCAGGCTCACGAATTTCCAGCGCAACCGTCAGATACGATTGATTTTTGCAAACTAAATTGCGAGCGGAGCGCCGGAACACAGCGGTAAAGCTTCGCATTATCAGCACAGCTTTCAGATGTCGCACTCTCTCCCTCTCTCATCTTCTCTTATCACATGGCTTTGTGGCTGGTAAAGTGGCCGCATTGGCGACTGCCTGCAGTGGGCTGCCAGCCAAGGGGGGCCTCTCTAAGCCAGGGTGGCCTCTGGTCACACTCAAAACCAGTTTCAATCACTGAGCCACATGATCAAGACACACAGATACAGCCAGGTGTGTGTGTGTGTTGATGGGAATGTGCGAATGGGAGCACGACTAGGAAGTTTTTTTTCGGGGCCCGCAGATTTATTTCCCCGCTCCAGTTACAGTACATATCAGTTAAAACGAAAAAAATTGCAAGTTTCTTCCAACTTTAAATAACAAAATAAAATTATAAATGTATTTTATACGAAAATGGCAAATATGTATAAAAACTTAAATGCCGGCTTTAAAGATACTAAAACCAAACTTTACTTTAATTCTAAGCCTTATCTTTTCAATTTCTATCCTAAAGGTAGATCAGAACTTAATTTCTTATATCCAGTACCCACTGTACTTTTATCATTTCACCACAAGCTTTTTGCTTTGCACGTGTTTATTTAGCGTTATTTATAATTTGTTGTGGGGGTTTTTGCCCCGTTCTCATTAAACGGAAACTATCTGAATCTGTAGCGCCCAAAATCGCCTTATTCACTCCCGTGCTTATCGGATATTCAGGATTACTTGCCATTGAGTTAAATCAATTACGTATTTTTATGGGTATTGATCGTGACACCTGTTGAATACTTTCGAAAATAGTGCAATGAAGGTCGACTTCCCTGGCTAAACAGGTACAATTTTATAGAACGCTTATTTTATTTATACATGTTTGTAAGTCTGTCTCTAATGGGAGGATAAGAGAGCCACTCACCTTCTCCTTAGGTTATCCGTTTGATCCAGCGACAAGTTGGGACTGCTGCCGTGGTGTCGCCTCCGGCCGAAGAGCTGCTGTTGTTGCTGCTGCTGCCGCGATGCGGCGGTGGCGCCATGGACCAGATCATCGCGACTCTTGCTCAGACTGTCGCCAAACGGCTGCATTGTCCAGGATTGGGATTCGAGTCTGGTTCCTTTAATTCGATCTTACGACATGCTGGTCAAGGGGTTTGCGGTTTTGGTTACGACGATATTTCTGTAGGTACGTAAAGATAACGCGTGAAATCAATCAATTGTTGGTCATGACACTTCCTTTCACTCGCCCACGCACTCGCACACACGTAAAACGGAAATCCTTTATCAATGAATGGCGAAAATCAATACAAAAGCGACGACGTCAAACAGCGAAAGGCGCAGGATATGCGTGAGAAAGAGCGAGCGAGATGGAAAAAGAGCTTGTGGCACCCACGCAAAAACCACGAGCCCTCACAAAGTCAAAGAGAGCATGCGACGAAGGTGACAAAAAGCATTGATAATTACACTTTTCAATTTTTCGATTTCCATTTAGCATTGTATATGTTGTGTTTTTTCACTTTCAAACTATTTTTACGATGCCTTTAAAAGGTAAATTGCACAAAGAATAACCAAGCACACAAGCGAACATCAATGTACATATGTATGTATATGTACATATACATACATGTATTTTGTTGTTGGTGGTTCTGCTTCTACTCTTTTTCTCTTTAGTTAACTTGGCCAAAGCTAGAACATACAAAACAACACTGAAACTTTGCCATACAGACACACACACAATTCACTTTTCTCTATTTCCGTCTTGCTCACTCATTTGCTCGTGGTATCTCACTCACACCTTGGAAGCCGTACAGCGCAGCTTTGTGCTGTTGCTGTTTCTTCCTCTTCTTCTTGTGCTTTTTGTTCCCTCTTGCTCTTTTGGCCAAGAAAATCAATAAACGAATATCTTGTATTTGCACATTTTTCACAGATATCGCACACTTTTCCATCCATTTTCCATGGCGAATTGCATTGCTTGCACTATTTCTTACATTGATTTGGTTACTGGTGATGGACTTTTAATTGATTTTAACTTGAAATGAAACAATTAAAGACTGGTTTACGAAAACGCGTTTATTCCGACCAACCGTCCGCACCAAAGGTAGATACAAATCAACTGAAAAATACAACAAAAAACTGGCTGCTGGCTTTGGGCCGAAACCAAATCCGCTCTCAAGCGCTCTCACGGATTTCCTCCCCCGAAACCAGTTTGGAGCGCAGGTGCATTGCGCATGTGTGCGTGAGAACGAGAGCTCACGGGAGAAAAGAGAGCCATCCATGGCCAACCAACCTACCCACCAAACACTTGCAAGGCATGAGCGCGGGGAACAGAAGAACTGGAACTGGTAATGTTTTAATTTTAAATAATAAATAGTTTAAATATTAATTTGTCTTCTTCTTTTTCAGCTTCAATTAAGTTATTTTGAAAGTTGAAAAGCAATAAATAAGAAAAATATTTTATTTTAATTTTCCCTTCCCCCACTTTTACTTCACTTGGAAGGAATCATTTGTTATTCCTTTCCACAAAAAAGGTAACAAATCGGATGACAACTACTAAAGTGGAATCTCTAAGTTGTCGGCCATTCCAAAACTTTTCGAAAACATCATTACTCCTCATTTGCAGCACCTGTGTAGATCAATAATATCTCCATGTCAACATGAATTTATAAAGCGAAGATCAACGACTATTAATCTTTTGGAGCTCGCTTCCTTCATAATAAAGGGCTTCCATAAAAACTTTCAGACAGACGTTATCCATTCTCTCCTTGTTTGGAAACTCGATCTAATAGGATTTCCGGTTGATCTTCCTAGTTGGATATCAAGCCATCTGAATGGCAGGGCGCAAAAGGTCCTCTTTAAAAAAAACCTTATCTAATATTCTCAGGGTTACTCTTGCCGTCCTGTTTGGGTCCCTTGTTATTTGCATTATTTATTAATGACCTACCCAAAGTTGTAATGAACTTTATGCCAGTCTGATTTACAAACAGATCTTAATCATTTTCAAACATGGTGCCGCATTAACTTATTAAACCTTAACGGCTCTAAATGCGAGCTAATGACATTCTCTCGTGTCGCTCCCAGTCTTGCGACTTACACGGTAAACTGCTGCTCTTTGGAAATCTTTGGATCCTAAACTTGATTTTATTGATCATATTTCATGCATGGTGAATAAAGCCAGATGAGTCCTTGGTTTCAGTAAATGACCCTTATAATAAAAAATCCCTATATATTTCATTAGTTCATTCTATTGTTGAATATGGATCTGGCATTGGTGCTCTCAGTACGGGATTTACAGGTTCAAAGAATCGCGTTACGCGATTTAAAATGGGATGCAAACCAGAGGTTTCCCTCGTATTAACTTACCATCTTTATCTAACCGTAGAACCATTCTTGGCATTACTTCATTTATAACATAATACCACGGTGACGTGGAAAGTGCTGACTTGTTAGGCTCCTATGAAAAGCTTACTGATTTTGTTAACTTAGAGCATTAAAGATGTAAATGTGCAAGGGGTGCACTAAATCGACACTACACTTGTTGGCTATTTCGTGGTCTACATCTACGACTATCCTCTATCGGAAAATATAATACTCTTCATGTTCTTTAAAAAATGTATTCGGTGCATTCGACCCTTTGTTTAAGCCCGATCTTCACGAACAACCTATTAAGTGATGTACGCTGATTTCTTCTGTCTTTAATTAATAGAGATTTAATTGTCGTATTTTATGCCATTTTACTTATTTCCCCGTAACTTTTTATTTTAGATTGTGATTAGACCAAGAAACTTACAAAATAAATAAGCTGGAAATACTAAAACCGGAACAACAATTAAAAATATAAGCCCAACAAACATAATTTCTTAAACGTAAACTACCTGCACGGAATAAGCTGCGGCATGAAAAAATGTCTTAATTTTAGTTGTTTAATATATAAAAAAGATTATTTAAATTAATTTTATGTAAAATAATGCATTTAAATTTATTATCTAGCGGTAGTGATGCTTTCAACTGTACATTTTTTAACTGCACGAAAAATCTATAAGCCACTGTAAATGAAAACTTACAAATCGTGAAATGGTTCTTAAGCTTTTTAATAAAAGCCTTACAACTGAAGTTGGGAGGTTTGTTCTTTTCGATTAGCAAATCTACGAAAAGGGAAAAACGTTTAGACTGTAACTAATTTAATTAATTGTTAAAAGGAAAACGTGAGAATTTTAATAAAGGAAATTGGAGATTATAGTTCAAATGGATAATTATTGTTTATATCAAGAAGTAAATGCAACAAATTGAGTTCTTAATTTACAATACATTATCTTTATTGTATCGTTAACAGATCTGGGAAAGAGCAGGGTCTTTAATATAGTTTTTCGCACAAAGAGATCACGTACCGCAGCAATGTAAATCAAATAAACCAAACATTTTGCAAGGGTGAGGTTTCATGTTTTTGTCTAAAAAATTGTCTGTAGGTAAATTACTTAGTGTTAAGAAAAATAGTAAAATGAGTTGAAAAACTTTCAATTAAATTTAATAAAATTAATTTACTGAGGATAAAGCATTTACTTACATCTCAATGAAAATGAATCCATATGCCTGATGTATTTTAGTTCTTTTTTGACTAATATTGGTGGGTTAACAACATAGCCAATTAAAAATGTTACGGGGCTTTTCCAATCGACCTTTTTAGCAGGACTCCTTTATACACACACACATCAGTGGCGGAATAAAGCCACCTTTTTTTTTAAATTATATATTATTTTATTATTTCAAATGTAATTATGATGCCTGCGAGTTTAATTAATTACTTTATTATTTATTAATTAAACCCTGATAAAGGGAATGCCAGTTTATTGGCTATTTAAAATATTATTTTTAACTAAAACATAAAGTCCTAATGACTTTGGTCTTATTGTATATCATGAAAAGCGCGAATGCAGCGATATGTCATTAAAGGACTCTTTTCTTATAAAAAACTTCAAAGAATTAGTCTGCTTCGGAAATAAAGAGCGCAGTAGGTGCATAAATAAGCTTGTTCGTAAGGACATATCCTTTATTCCGAGCTAAAACTCTTAGATACATATGTACATTAGCCCAAAAGCTAGCTAAATATAAAAAATGGTTGTGCACAACAAGGGCTCTACAATAAAAGATTCCATAGCAGAACTCCTCACCAGAAAAACATCTTAAACATCTTGAGTTTTTGATAAGTAAAATAAGTTGAATAATATGCACCTATTATATAATATATATCATATATTCTAAAGCTGATACGAACTACTATATTATTTATTATCTTTATATGACTGTTTTTTTTTACGCAAATTAAGTCTGAAATGAAAATTATTTCTACACGTATTTTACGCTTACAAGATATGGATGCAATTTGATACTGATAAGAATGGGTCCGTCTGTCATCAAAGTGTTGTTATACAAGAGAAGATCTGTATAAACGTTACCTTTGGGTTAGTGTAAATAATAAATAACCAATTCTCTTCCCCACGTCTTTGTGCAACAGGTAGAAACTGAAAATAATGCAGCAGGTAGCATAATTTCTACTATGTAAACAAAGATGACTCACTCGTACGGCAGAGGAGAGAATTCTTTTGGAGACGAAGTATGTACATATATGGGACACGATCGCATTGTTGCTCTCCTAGACACTGAAGAAAAAATGGTACTATTTTTTGACTAATTGTTTTACTTTAAATTTTCAAATAGCAAATAATTAAAAATATAATAAATAGAACAAGTTAACATTTCAATATCTTATTAATAGGTTTTGAGACTTAAAAAAAGTGACTATAGTTACCATTTAGGCGTATACATTACGCTCAATTATAGCAAAATTGTATTGTGTAAAAGAATGCTGAAATGGTTTTCAGTCAAAATAAAACTAATCAATAATTTATAGTTTTAATTAGATCATAGGCATTAATTAAATCCGTAATGTGATGAAATACCGTGTTTGGACATCAGATATATTTTCTTGCCATCAATTAAGTTTTTTTCTCAGTGAAATATCTGGTCCCACAATCCGCTGTTTCCTCGTTAGAGCATTCCCCTCCCAAAACACTCACTTGACCAACACATTTTCTTGTTTGCACTGTCCAATAAATTGTTATGCTGCATGCGTGCCTTTCAGGCATTTTCTTTTGGTCCATTGCGCTATGAGTCATCGGGTCTCAGGTATAGCATGGTCTTTGCAGACGATCAGGGTCCAGGGTCCAGAATCCACGATCGCCGCCCAAGTTGCCGGTTCCATTCCCGTCAATCAGTGGCACACAAAAAGGTATGAGGATTTCATTTCAAGTCAAGCGTGTTTTTTAACAAGTGGGTATTAGGGGTGGATCCAGATAAAATGATCCCAACAGATACATATCTTTTGAGGATCGCAGCTCTCTTACCAATCGAATATTTTTCTTTAATGATACAGATTTAAGGATCGTTTTGGGCAAATCAATAATTTATATAAAAAAAACAAAAAAATAAGAATGGGGAATAACCTCGTAAATCTAGCTCAAAAGTTGCATTTAAGGAATTGGCTAGATCAACTCGGCTTGATGCTGAGCAAATGTGTGCATACTTTTTAGAGTCTGAAATAACTCATTAACTTTGTTGCAAACTTCCTATTAAAATGTAAATACCCAAAGAAGTCCGATTCTTAATTTTCACAATTTAAAAAGGAAACGGACAAAACATATGTAAGATCAAATTAATATTGTGTAATTGTAAGTAACTCGTATTTCATTTATTTCTTAAATAAAAAGTGTTTTCATAAATAATATTTTACACATTTCTCGTGAATTGCTTTTATTACCAGACTTAAACACAATCGACATGTCTTAGGACCTAATCTACGACAATCGTTATTAATCAGATTCAGCAAAAATCTATTTCTTATACATTTCGTATCAACTAAGTTGTAAATGCTTAATAATATAATTTAATTAAGTTTAATAAAGACAGACGACGCTACGTGCTGTTAATATTAATTATATGCTCTTAGTGCTGTCAAAAACCGGTAGCGAGTGCTCTTTTTTTAAATAATGTAGCTTGGCACATTTTGGTTTTGATTGTTGAAAAGCTAAATGATCAATAAGTACGAATTATTTTCGTAGACCTGCCACCAATATGCAGAGAAATGATATCTGCGTTCCTGTTATTTAATGCTAATGATGATATTAAGGCCATTTCATTCTCTGTCAGTTATGCGATAGCGAAGCGTTATCAAGATCAAAGAAGAGCGAAATGCGTCAGGAGGATGCTTTTAGGAATGAGCCTTGCAATGATTGGGTACTAGATGAGAAGTAAGTGTTTTAAAAATCGTTGATATTACCGGGAGGGGTTGTTTCGAAGTCGGGAGTCGGGTTGATTCAGTAGAGCTTTAGGTATATCGTAGATATTAGGGAAGCAACGAATACGCATTTCGCTGTTAGAAGTAATGGCGGGGTACATATCGAAAACGGATCTATAAATAGTAGTCACAAAATTGAGATTATTAATTCAGGCGTTTGAATGTATGTATATCCCTTGGAGCACATAATATACATAAGCACTATCAATGGTAATTTCTACAGCTACTACCCGTTTATTATTGTAATATTTCTATATGTTAACTTAATACAAATATCAATATATTTAACTGTCACAGAACTGGTTTGCTTAACGCACTTAACGGCGACTTAATAATTAATACTGGGTCAGATTCTCTAAACAGTGCGCTTCGAAAATGTGGAAGATTTCGAAACGAACGTTTAGTGTTTTTTTTTTTCTCTTTAAGTTCTAAGTGCGAGTTTTGGTAAATGCAGTCTGTAACAAACGGAAAGGCATTCTCGTTCTCAAACGCACTGAAAGAAATCAAGTGGAGGCTTCACACCCTTGTTAAGTGGAACCCAAATTGTATTGCGTATTGTCGTTTTCACACTACACTTTCCTGGTGGTTATCTCTTGTCATCTAGCAACGAGGCGGGACTTTCGAGGAACCGATATTTCAACGAGAGGAAATGTGGGGAGATCTTTGAAATTCCCTTAATAGGTCATTTCGGAGTATACTGCAATGTCCTTCTAATGTTTAGAGGGGTGGGAAAAATATCAGAAAATATGGGATAATAGCAATTGCACGAAGTCTTGTATTTTGGTTTCAAGAAGATATACCCTTCGTCGTTTTGGTTGGGTTAAACCAAAGACCTTAAATAACACGATTTTCAATTTTCAACCAGAGTTGAACGTACTATTAACTATTGTTATGCTCTCCCATTTTGTTTAAATATTAAGGAATATGTGCGGTTGGTTTACCCTGTATGGACATTCCCTCTCTACCCTGTTCCTGTTCAACGCTCCTTATGTTAGTTGATATATGTATTCTCAGGTACGCGCTGCATTGCTCTAGTTAACAATCCCTTTTCGTATAGTGAAATCTGCTGAAAGGAACATTGATCTTTTCTTCAGGTTTAAGCTAAGGGGCTAAGCTAGCAATTGGGTTTAATATCTAGAATTCTTGGTGTTTATCGGCGGACTTTTCCTGCTCGCCCGCCTCCAGCTGCTCTCGCTCCTGCTCTCGATCCTGGTCCTGGGCGCCGTTCTCATCTTCCTCCTCGCTAGTGTCTACATAGTTCCGCATGGTTAGTGCCTGGAGGTCGTTCAAGGCCTGCTCGAAGAGATCTATGGTGTGCTGATTGTGGGCAATCACCCGCTGCGTAATTTCCAAGTCCTGCGTGATGAGGTCCTGCGTCGCACTTGAGGACGGCGAGGAGGCAGGCGAGCGGCCTGCTATCTGCGGATTTGTGGAATTGGTTTGCTCACCGCTGCTACTGCTGCTGCTGCTGGGGTCATCGCTTATGTTGCTGGCTGCTAATCCTCGGGTGAGCTCATCCGCATGCGCCAGCGTGGAGCCAATTATGTCGCTAGCAATCCTAATGGCTGCATCCGTTGCGGCAATCGTCGATATAAAACTGGAGGCAGCTGCTTCCACGGTTGCCAGAGAGGCTGTGCTGGTTGGTCTACTGAAGACGGTGTCACTGGTCACCTGATTGCCTTCGATGCGGAGACCGGCCACCCCCTTCTTAGGTATAGTGGCCAGATCCCGCTTAACCCTGCGACAGCGGGTGGGCTCGTTCTGGCGTTGCTGTACGAGCTGCTCCAAGTCCACAATATAGACATAGCCGGCCACTAAGATGGTACATGACTTGTCGCCCTTCTTAAAGGCCTCCTCAATGTCCTGACTAGTGCGATCATCGTATTGCCACCAACCTGCGGTTATACATATTTACAAGAGCAAACAAAGTTTGGGATGGGTCTTGGGATCTTATCTCGGATCTTCGCCTTTTAACTAAATCTCTAAATCACAGTTTTTTCTTCTGCCTAGGATGTAGTTGTGGAATTAAGAATGGGAATGTGGAGGGGACTAGGAGTAGGTGGGTGGGTGATCTAATTTAGCTTAGTTGTTTCTTAGGTGCTTGCTGAGCCCAGCGACGCCTTTGGTTATGCCTGGGACTGCATCGGTGCTCTTGCATCGCAGGATATTGCGTCGTCTATCGGGACTCGAGCGGGGATATTGCTTCATTTTCAGAAAGTCAATAACGTACATTGTCCCGCAGATCTGCTGATGCAACCTGCCCGCATGCGGACCAATTTCGGAGAGATCATCGGAGGCGCTGCTCTGCCAACCCTCCTCAGCCGAGGCATCGTAGTCGAAGGCGTCGTCACCAAAGATCGAATCATAATCCTCATCCTCCATATTAATTGTTTCGTCTTCGGAATCATCTGCGTATAGCTCTATTGAAGATTCGGGAATGGAAGGTGGTGCAGCATTGTTTGGCGCTGCACCTAGGAGAGGTGCCATTGGTTCGGTGACAGCCGGCTCCGTTGGCTCGGGAGGAGGAGGACGAATCGGATTCGCTGGATTGTGATCCTCTGGAATGAGCGGTGACTTGTCCGCCTTGTACCTTTGATAACCAGCATATGCGATCTCGATGTCTTCGTTGGTCCGAGGATCGTAGGCCCACCAGCCACCTAGATGTGCATGGTGCGTGTGTGTTTTCGGTTGGGGTTATGGGGAAATGAGGCGCGGCCGACACCAGAAGCGTAATTCTACTCACCGTTTCTGCCTTCATAGTACCATTGGTAACCGTCTTCCGTCGCTCGTGTAGCGCAAATGTCCTCGATGCCGTTTACCAGCTGTGGATGGTCCAGAAATTCGGCGGGAATTTCGCGGCGGCACATTGCACAGCGTCTATTCTTATAGGCAACGCCCTGTCATTGGATCGGAGAGATGTTTTTTTAAGAAATACTTTCACATGAGTATTAGCTCAAAAGAAATTCGGTGCAATAATGCATCTATTGTGACGAAACGTATCGGAATTTCGAAATGTTTCTTAAGTCTGCAATTGCACATGGGAATGTTGGGCTTTCAGTCTTTAAAACTCTCTGTAAATCACCGCCTCGAATTGGCTTTATCTCACGCCCGAGCTAAGCAAACTAGTTTAGGAACTGGAAAACGTACTCTAGTGCTAATCAATCGCTTGTCTCTGGCCTAAACTGGTTAAATGTGTCCGGGGCGGAAAGAAATTGTCGCCAAGACGCCAGCCGGAAGCCAATCTAACTCCATAATTCCAGTGCGTTTGCGTCTTTGCCAGGCATGCTAATCAATCAGTCAGGCGCGAATCGTCACCAAAGGGTTAAGAACAGCCTTGAACTTGGCTACGTGCTGCTCAAAAATTCAAATTCCCCCAATTTGACGATGCGATCCGCATCGCTAAGTGGTTGACAGAAGCTTCCGCTGTTGGGTGTCGGAGCTACATACGTACCTTAACACATAGGAAACAAAAGATGTGGCCACAGGGGAGACGCGCTGGATGGATGCAGGTTTGCAAGCAGATGGGACACTCCAGAGCACTAGCAGCAGCTGATTGCAGCGAGGAATCCTCGCCAGAAGTATTGGTTGCTGGAGAGAATTGAGCTGTCATTAGAAAGTGTCATTTATGTATGTAAATTGTATTCAAAATTAAAGAGGTTTCTTAACAAAATAATTTCTTTTGTCATTAAATCATTTTTATAAACATTGTGGCGTATTATAATAATCTGAGAAATTAGTAAGAATTAAGACGTTCTCTAAGAGTTATACTTTAACATTAAACTCTAAAACTTGGTAAAGGAAAGGCTAGAGCTGTGCGATTTGCATAGAAAATGCACATTTTCTCACCTGCTTCCACATTGATGCTTTTCCCTGCTGCTTCGGGCGTTGTGGGGCCTGGGACAACCGCTGGGGGCGTGGTCACCGCAGTACATAGAGGATCCTGATAAGGATCAACTGCGGCAGCTCTGGCAGAAGTTCCTGCTACAGTTCCCGTCCCGTCCCCGGTTAGCGAACGAGCTGCAGCTGCCGCGGAAGTGGAAGGCGACAGGCAGAGATCAATGGTGGTGGTCAGCGGGCGGACGATTCCCACAAATTGCACATCCTCGTCTTCTTCGTCGTCGTCCACGTTAATAATATCATTGTTATTATGTTCTGCGCGTTGTTGCGACATGTTTGTGCCAGTGGATTAGAAATTAGTTGTTGATAAAGAGCTAGAGCTGGGAAACTATCGATGGTACTATCGAGGTATCGAATTTGTACTTTTCTGAGCCACTATCGATTGTTTATTGTCGCTATCGATGGTGGTGTGCAAAATTTTCAAAACAGCACAGAGCTCAAGGTTGCATAAATTTGGTTAGGAAAAATTAAACAAATTAAGTACCTATCAAATCTTTGTAATAAAAAAGCATTTTAAGAATGCATTCTAAAATAAATCTAGGGCATCCCTTAAAGCATGGAAATCCATTGATAAAAACAATTATTTTCTTATTTTCTTAGTCAAAACATATGACTTGAACTTGATTTTTTTCTTTGTACCAGGGATCGTAACAGTTATAATTTATTTAATAAAAATCATAAAATAAGAGTTATTTTCCAATTATTTACAAAAACATTTTAATTAATTATTATTTTCAATTTTTAAAATAAAAATTGACAAATAATTATTATTCAATCCAATTTTTATTCATAAAAATTGAGAATAACAGTTATTTTTAAAATGAAAATTGAATCGCAATAACTTTTGAACGAAGCTTAATATCTTCAAGATTGGCATATATAATGAATCTACACTTCAATACCTTCCGTTTGATATGTGTGGCGTGAAGGTGATCGCGTGGTGCGAGGACACGGCCTCCGTCACCTTTACAAGCGGGCGATCGCAGGACTGGGTGAGGTGTACCCTGGTGCGAAGCTCGCCGTTGTTGACTAGGACAAGATCCCCAGCATGCCGAGAGCCAGGGCGTGGCTCTCTGAGCCGGCCAGCACCGCCCTAACCTAACCTTGTTAATTATTTTATAACATGTTGGGTGTTTATTGTTTTAAACTTAAAAAAATTTGTTTTTTAAGTCTGCAATTCTAACTCCAAATGATATCTATATATATAAAATGCTTTGTCCTCACTGACTGACTGACTGACTGATATATCACAGCCATGGCCAAACCACACGTTTTAGAGACTTGAAGTTTTTTTTAAAAAAGTCAGAAAAAAAATTTTCAGATTCGTATGGGTGTTTTAATTTTTTAATTCCACCTGCAACCTATTTTAAAAAATAAAAAACATAAATTTAAATTGCATTAAATGAAAGCTCGCTAAGCAAGCCAAATACAGGTTAATGCACCTAGAAAAATACCGAACTGGAGCAGCTAAATATCACGCCAGTAATCCTGAAGTGCACCAAACTGCAGTAGCTAAATATTTAACATTTTTTAATTACTACCAGCTTGAAAAAGTCTGGATCAGAGTTGAGCAGGAGTTGCAGGAGATTGCGGGGAAGTTTGCTGAAACTGCAAAACTTCCAGTCAAACTGCTGCAGAAGGGGAATCAAAGATTGGTTAAAATATAACAAAAACCTCCCCCAAAAGCTTTGGCTTACCTGCGGAGCCACTGGCGTTATACTTATACCCATGGCGGCACCCACCGCGGGCGGCCTTATGGCAGATGCAGCTGGTATGACCATCGATGCCATCGGAGCCACCGCATCGTGCTCTTCTAAACGCTTCTTGGTCTGCTCCAGCTCAAGTCCCAGCTTGCGCTTCTTAAGCTCCAGGAGCTCGCGGGTCTTGGCCTGCAAAATCTCCTCCATGTCGGGCAGTGTGGGGTTAACGGTGCCCTGGTTACGGAATTAAATCTAGTTTAGTTTGAGATTTTATTTAAGAGTTTTCGTGAGTAATTACCGCCTTCAAAAAGTTGGCTGTAGGCTGTAGGCTGTTTGGCGGTAATGTGCGTTGCACCTTCTCCTTCTTGATTAATTAGCCGAAAGCATAAGCATTAGCATTATTTACTTTTTAACGCTCCCAAAATGGAATAACGATTACATTCGGATCGTTAGGATGGATCGATATCTATCAATATCGATTATCTAATCTATGCTAATGCTAAGAGCTTAAAAATTTCAGCCGAATTGCTGTGTTTAATGTGTGACGCGGGGCGCACAAAATAATAAATAAACTGTATATAAATAATAATAATAAACAAACTAAATAAATAAATAATACAAAACTGTACATAAATAATAAGTGTAAATAGCAAATCCACGGCCCGTGCAGGCACACTAAAACCCGCCAAGTGCTATATAAAGCCGGCCGCTAGCCTCAGAGCTATCATTCGGTGGTCGGAGTCGACCAAGGTGGAAGTCACCTAGCGAGCAGCAGCAAGCAGCAAGCAGCAACCAAGGAACTGGAACAGCGGTAACAAAGGAGTAAGACTTAACTAACCTAGGTATTGGTTGACGGCTTCGTCCTATTCCTCCATACTAAGTCTCTCTATTCGCCATATTAAGTCTTGTGTAGACGGCTCCGTCCTATTGCCTTATATCTCGCTGACGGCTTCGTCCTGCATACGGCCTCGTCCAAATTGTCGCACACCGCTGACGGCTTCGTCCTGCTGACGGCTCCGTCCCTTAACACTACGTATCCTTATTGACGGTCTCGTCTCAATTGATCCACGTCTTCCCGAAGGCCAGGGACGCATCACGGGACCCCGATCATCCCACTCGAACGACAGGAAGCTACCTACGCGGACCCCGGACCCGCGACCCCTCCCGCAGGACACGGACGCTCGCTGGTCGGAACCCCGACTCCGGAAATATTTACTCTGTCATTAATTTCAATAAACCATATATATCTATT
>VNJT01007016.1:0-11715 GCA_008042655.1 Drosophila burlai | reverse complement strand
TTGACTTAAAAAATAAGTGGAATAATATATTTTTATTAATTATGCATAACACTGAATGCAGTGTGCATTCGCTATGTGAACATATTACATCTCCCTCCTTTTGAAATATATCGTAAAACGAGGGCTATGTAAAAAGTCACTTTCCCACTCTGCTCCCACTCTCTACACGTTCCCCTAACAAGTTTCTGCGACGCTCGGTACCGGCTTGACAGCCATTCGAGATGGATCCTCCGATCGCTCTCGCCGCCAAGTGCGAAATCTACTTTTTTATACGTTTTTTTTCATGCGAAATCCGATCGCTCTCGCCGCCAAGTGCGAAATCTACTTTTTTATACGTTTTTTTTCATGCGAAATCGATGAAATCTGTGAACATCGAGAATTGACTACAGGGTATGGAGAAAACTGCATGTATGTTCAACAAGTCCGTTTATGGTGTAGAGAATTCAACAAAGGCCGAACAGACGATCACGTTGCAGAGCGAAGCGGACGCCGTCGATCTCGGACGACATTGTTGCAAAAATTCAGAAAGAATCGACCTTTTCAATGATGTATGGTTGCTTGGTTTTATCATAGAGAA
Organism: Drosophila burlai; assembly: GCA_008042655.1. Lineage (NCBI taxonomy): Eukaryota > Metazoa > Arthropoda > Insecta > Diptera > Drosophilidae > Drosophila > Drosophila burlai. The sequence continues at coordinate 11,138 of VNJT01007016.1, read as the reverse complement.
CAGGTATGTGAGTGGTTTTAATCAGTTTTGACAGTGAAGTGTCTACCATAAACGTATGGTCTGAAGTAAGGTATTGCTAAATGATTTGCTGCCAATTCTTGTTCTTTTCTTCCTTTCGCCCTTAGTAAGTTTTAAACTTATCGCACTAAGAATACAAAAAGAAATAAATAAATAAATAATAAATAATAAACGATCTTGATAAAAACGCAACTCCAAGGCATGCTCCAAGGCATTCTGGCATTCCATTCGAATAAAACATCTTTTTTAAATAATTTTGTTATATGACGAGAATATTCGGCGAAGTTTTGGATAAAACGTCTATAAGAAGTTCAATAGGCAATGAGACTTAATAATTTATGATGACGTCGTACTTTTTAACGTCTGGCAAAATTCCTTTATCTGTTTTTTTATGTCCCAAAAATGTGACTTCATGCATAAAAATGAGCATTTTTGAAGCATATGTTTTTCAGAACAACCTATGACTATTAGATCATCAATGTAAAAGAAAGCTTAACCCTTTATCAGACATGAAAACGGATTTTGATGCGTTTTTTTTTATTCGATAGATATTCGAAAATAAAAAATACATTTTTTTTTCGTTTTTCCAGATTTTGATTTTTAACCGATTTATTGAGGAATATATATTTGTTGCAGATATGCATCAAATTCGTTTTCGGGGAAAAAAACTAAATATATACAGAAAATTCAACAAGTAAATATTTTGAAAGATGATATTTTAACATATTTTAAACATTAAATTGTATTCCAAATGACTTTTATAGGATAATAAGGTTTTAAGCTTATTATAATTATAGGTTTTTAATATAGAAAAAATAAAAAACTAATACAAATGTAAATCTAATCTTTAAAACAATTGTTTCTTTTGTTAAAGCATAAAGCAAACCCACATTTGTTGCACATAACTTGTGCATATCCTCCACAGTAAAGTAAAGGCGAAAATGTTGATGTCTGGGCACCCCTCTAACCAATCTTATTACAAAATTGGATGCTGCACCTAAATCTGGCACGTTAGGGAGTTGAACCTTTTCTTTTCCAGAGTCTATCTCAAACTTGTAGCAGAAGCCAGAAATTCCGCTTAGGACATATATTTTAAATCCCCATTTATGAGGCTTGTTGGGATTGTACCGCTTTAAATGACATCGAGCTTTTGGAGAGCAAATCTGTTCATCGACACATTGAAACTGGTACTTAAGGGGGTCTTCTACCTTCGCGGTTTGAAAAAATCGATTTTTTTTTTTGCATATTTCTAAAGTAGACATAACTAAAAACATGCCCTGTGAAGGATTTGATCGAAAACATGCTCGCTTACGAGATATCGAGCCTCAAAACCGGCCTCGCCTTGCCTATAGTATTGTAACATTTATCTTTAAACGCGTTTTCCCGAAAGTAGAGTTTTTCAAAAGTTTTGGCACGATTTTGACGAAACCATAGAAGATATCCTAGATCTGTAAAGCGTTACTTATTCACAAAACATCTCGCTAGGTCTAGACACAAGCTTTTTTCCAAAAAATTTGTTTTCAATTTTTTACAGTCATTTTTAGATTGAAAAACATGGTCAAAAAATGACATTTTTTTCAAATCGCTGCAAATATTAAAAAAAGCTTGTGTCTAGACCTAATCGACGTTCTTAAAATTAAATTAAAAAATATGTTTTGTTTTTTGGAGGTTCTGAAGCTGAGATTTCTTGCCAACCGTTTGACTCTTTCGCGCCGGCAGAGGCTAATTCGACGACGCGCCTATGGCAAACGTTATGATAAATTCATATGGTTTTTTTTTTCAAGTTCAAGCATTAGTTAATCAAATAAAAAAAAATTTGTTCGGATATCAAGTGTAGTTTTTTTTGCAATCCATTTTTGAAAAATAGGCCCCAAATTTGAGCGCGAAGGTAGAAGACCCCCTTAAGTACTTTAGAAAAAGTATTATTTAACTCGTCAAGAAGGGGCTGTATTCTAAAAAGTCGATCGTGGCAGAGATCGGATGTTGGGAGATTATTATCGTTGTTGTTGAAATAAATGGAATGTCTGATTGCTTCCAAAGATTTTTGGGACATAATATTTCTGATGGCTAATATTCCAAGACTTTCGGACTAGTATTGGTCAGTTTTTGGAAGGCGTGAAATGGACATGTATAATGAAGTTATAGCAAATTATCGAATATCCACAGAGTTGAAATGGTTATTTGAGTTTAGATTTTTTTTACGAATATAAATGTTCGTTTCATTGCAAATATTATCAAAAATTTAATTCGGAAACAGATAAAAAAAAAAAAAAACTGTATAGTGTTCGAAAGTTCCATCAGTTCTGGAGGCAATGCAGTACTTGCAAGCAGTTGCAGTTGCTTCTCATTGAAGATCAAACTCCGTTTCCTCCATAGCAAATTCCTTTTCATATTGATTTGGCTAGAGCCATTTTCATCCATGGTGTCAGAGGTAACGATATTCAAATCTTCACCGATGTTTTCGTCTCCTGTGGTATTCAAATTTTACTTATCTGTAGAATAATTGCTTTCCTCATCAGCAGAAAAGTCAAGCTCATCCTCGCTATCCGCACTATCAAAAATTCTGGCGATATGCGACGATGTTAATCCTTTTCATTACAGTTTTTCCAAGAACGAAAAAGCCCGTTTAAAACAATTGCTTTAATTATCATAGTTGAACACAAAACACAGATCATAATACACAAATAACATATAAAAGAAGACACAAGACAATATAGAAAACACGAAAACATGTGTATGTTGCATAACTGCATCAATAATTACGAAGAACAATTTTACTCAGAAACGTATTTTGATGCATATCTGCAACATACCAATATTGTCGATTCACAGGTAAAATACAATAAGAAACATAATAACTCGATAAAACATGAAAAATAGAATAGACATTACCTTTCCAATAGTGTAGTTTTTTAAACCAATTAACCTCCACTTTAATAACAATGTAATTTTCAATGCCTGCAAAAAACTTTACTTCGCTTTCTTACAAAATTGGCCAGAACCAGAAATGCGGCCAGACCACAAAATGTGTTAAATGCTTTATGGAGATCTATATTAAATAAAAACTTATCACTTGCGCGGTGTATATTGCAAAATATTAGCTTTTAATCGGTATGTTGCAGATATGCATCCCGACCGGATAAAGGGTTAAGAAGGTTATAATCCGGAGAATGCTATATATATATAGAGAATGCTATCATTCTCTGGAATGAATTTGGCGCTATTTTTAAACTGAACGGTAATGGTATCCGGAACTAACAAAAGTGGACTACGAGGTGTGACAATTAAGTAATGAGACTGATTGTATTGCTGCGATTATGGAAATCCTATTAGCTCAAAATGTACTCTCTATTTTTCCAGCATCCTTCCCCACTCCATTGATATATTTGCCATCGCTCTAGCTTGTTTAGTTCGCCTGCTGTGTTTTGTTGAGTAAACGTGTGTTCGTGGTGCTCGTCACAAAAATGAAAAAAAAGGAAATCAAAAGCAACGCATCGCGATAAAATTGTTCGCTGGATCCTTTATCATGACAACGGGCCGTGCCACACAGCCCTCAGCGTGTCCCAGTAATTGGATTATAAAGGAATTGCTGTGACGCAACAACCGCCTTATTCGCCCGATATATCACACTGTTACTTTGTTTTGTTCCCTAAAATCCCTAAAATGAAATCGGTGGTCAAAGGAACACATTTTGAGTCGATTAAGGACATCCAGGCGGCCGTGACGAGGGTATTTGCGCGCATCACAATCGAATCGTTCCAGAAATGTTACGAAGCATGGAAAACACGCTGAAATCGTTGTGTAGCTGACCAAGGGGACTACTTTTAAGGAAACGGCAGAGTTGAGAAATAGTTTTGAAATATACGTTTTTTATGGAATCAGTCTCATTACTTAATTGTCACACCTCGTATTGTATGGGGATAAAAACGGTTCAACATTTTTATTGTCGATTAACTTTTGTACCTGTACCTGTATTTCGTCTTTTGGACTAAGAGGATTTCTGTAATTTATTAAATAGACTGGTTTGTCATCATTTAATCTTAGTTTTGGTTTGTAGAAATTATTTGTTGTTATTGATTCGGTGGGGGCTATAGTTTTGTTAAAGAAACGTGTGTGCCTGTCGCCGCGCCGATCTGACTCAGACAGTGGAAGTTGGCAGTCACATGCCGACTACTAAGGACCGACCATACGTGGTGAAGAGCCACATCCTCCTCGAGGTGCTCCAGACTAAATATGGCGGATCTAGAGAGGACAACTCGAAAAAACCCGTAATCACCGGTGTTACCGTACCGTGCCCCGGTGATGAATGACACTAAGTTAATGTGTCTTTTAACGGTGGCTTCCGGATACCTGGCACCTCCGGTCGTATAAACGCCCGATCCGTGGTATGAGGCTCTGCCCCGGGGGATCTTCCTTCCTCACTACTCGTGGGACCAATCTATGGAAACCAAAAATAGTAACGAAGAAACAGGGTGCTCAAGCAGCCCCAAATATCGAACCCACTCGGGAGCCCGAAGAAGCCGTGGACGTCTGAAGCCGCTGTTCTCCAGCTGCACCTTTCAACCAGGCTGGATGGCTGTGACGTGCCGTTCTGACAGTTACGATGGACCCGGTCTTGGCCAACCGGGTGAAGTCGCTGGGGCACCAACTAAACTTCGCGTGGGGCACGGCTTCATTAAAGCCAAAGGCCGGCACGCAGCCTAAACAACGGGTGGAGGCTTTTGTGCCCGCAGCGGAGAAGCTCACCTGCTCCACGGTTAGTGCTCCTGTTATGGCTGCCTTGACACCACAGGACACCGCAGTAGCCCAGGAGCCCGCTTCACCGCGGAAGATCCTGCGCCCTCCACTCTACGGGCGCATCACGCACGGAACCGGGCACACCACTAGAGGCACCAGGCTCGTAGCCAAGAGTGCGAAGCGCACACCGGAGGAGGAGGCCCCTCCAGGCACAAACCGTGCCAGAAAGATGACGGCCAGGGCCCGCAAAAGGGCGGACGATGTCCTGACCCCCTCCCCCCACTCCTTTCAACACCCGGAGACACATTAGATGTCTCCAAGCGAACCTCCACCACGCAAAGGCCGCATCCGACGTCCTTTGTGAGAGGTTCGCTACAATGGACAAAGCATTTATCCAGGACTCGGAGGATGTGCCTACGGCGGCTACCTGTGCCCTGATAGAGCACTGCCAGTGGAACCGGATCAGGTGGAAAATCGCCTGCGATGCCAATGCGCATCATACGGTCTGGGGGAGCAGTGACATCCACAAAAGAAGTGAGTGCCTTCTTGAATACATTATTAGTAATAAAGTAGGTATACTAAATCAGGGCAGCGAGCCTACATTTATTAATGCGATTAGAGCGGAAGTCCTAGTCTTAACTATCTGTAGTATAAATATACTACAATATATATATATATATTGTCCGTTGTCTCAAACTGGCACGTTGCAAGTGAGATCACAATGTCAGATCACCAGCACATTAGATTTGATTTAAGATGCCCTCCAAGTAGCCTAGTTACTAGAAATCCCAGGAAAACCAACTGGGATATTCTACTTTGAAATTAAGCAATCCAGACACTGCTCCACTAGTCCGATAATATCCATAGATGAGCTAGAGCGTGAAGCTACTGTGCATACCAATATTGAATAAGCCTTGACGGTCTAAAAAAGACTACGCGAAGGCTGTTCAATAAAGCGAAGAGTGGGAGGGCCACATGGGGTCCTACAAATCGGCTATGCGCGTGGCTATGGTGGCAGACTCCAATTGGGCTGAGGTAAGGGAACCACCTTATAGCTTAGACCATGCTGGAAACATGCCCTATAGACTGTTTCATCAAAATAGCGTACAATGGGCTTTACAAAGTTTCAGGCTATAGAAATCCCCTGGACCCGATGGAATTTATTCATGCTTGTTGCAGCAGGGACTGCACCTAATCGCACTCGTCCATCCATTTCGAGCTAGTTTTCTGTTTGGACACATACCAAGCAACTAGGCTAAAGTAAAAGTCGTGTTTACCCCAGTTAGGGAAGAAAGATTTTCAATGGCCTAAGTCGTATAGACCGATTAGCCTTAGCTCCTTCTTCCTCAAAACTATGGAGAAGATAATCGACCAGCACATCAGGGAGGTAAATGTCAAGCAACTTCGCCTAAACATGTGGCAATATGCGTATCAAGCTGGTAAATCAACTGAGACAGCCAAACATTGCCTTACAACCATCATTAAAAAGACATCAACAGATAGCAATAGGTGCATTCTTAGACATCTCAGGAGCTTTCGACAACACGTCATATGAGGCTATACGTGCCTCTCTTGTACGTAAGAATGTCTCCACACCTATTATTAGGTGGATTCTGGAAATGCTTAAATCCAGAATCATACTTGTAGGTCTTGGAAGAACCATGACCTCAGTCACAGCCACAAGCGGTTGCCCTCAAGGGGAGTACTCTCTCCTCTCTTGTGGACCCCTAGTCATGGACGAGCTACTCTATAATCTCAACAACTTAGGGTTCCCCACTCAAGGCTACGCTGATGATGAAGTCATCTATATAGTGGGCTGGCATGAGCAAACCATCACAGACCGCATACAGCAAGCCTTTATTTAGCCAGCAGATAGTGTCAGGACAACGGATTGTCCATAAACCCGTCCAAAACTGGGCTAGTCCCATTTACCAGGAAAAGGTCTCTTTCTCTTACATGACCATCCCTAAATGGATCCACCATTGACTTTTCAGCTGACGCTAACCACTAAGGAATCACACTCGACCAATGCATCGCTTGCGTGGTGGTCGAAATCTAACAAGAAAACAGACGAGGCTGCACTTATACAATTTTGTTAGGATCTGTGGAGATAAAGTCTTAGACTTCATTTTGGCGTCGGAGTTTGCCAATGCTTATCGTTTCGCATAAGAAACCCTGGTTTTCTCGTCGATTTTCTTATTTGAAAAACGTGAAACCAAGACTTTTTTAAAAATGCAGTAGAACCGGGCTGCAAGTCGAACGTGCTAGAAAATTATTAGCTCGCTCTGATTTTCTGACTTATAATTCTTAATGTTACAAAAACCACCTAAATCGATGTAAAAATTAATTTCAAGCTAATTCTAAGCAATTTTATTCGTTTGTTAATTCCAAACATAAATCTGAAATTTTCCCTTCCTGTCTTTATTTCAATGACGAATGCGCTTCAAATGAGCCTGATATAGCGAATCTATTAGCAAAATGTTTTCAAACTACGTATTCGTCAATAGTCTTGACTCAACCTTATCGTATCCATATACCCTTCCCTATTCCAATGGCATTTTTTTGCCCATAATCAATGATGACGATGTTCTTCAAAATCTAAAAACTCTTAAGCCTTTCTTCTCTTCTGGTCCACGACTTGTACCTAGTTGTGTTTTGAGAAATTGTGCCAGTGCGTTATGTAGTCCATTATCTAAATTATTTAAGTTATCCCTTCAGTGATCATTCTTTCCCGAAAACTGGAAGGAATCTTTCTTAATTCCCCTTCACAAAAATGATAGTAAATCCAATGTCGAAAACTACAGAGGGATTGCAAAACTTAGTGCAATTCCTAAGCTTTTCGAACTTCTAATAACTTATCAGAAACGCGTTTAAAAACAACACCCAAACAGACGTTATCTTCACTGACTTCATTAAAGCTTTTGATTCTGTGAACCATCAGCTGCTGCTGAAAAGACTTATTCCTTTGGGTTTCCCTGTCTTGCTGACCCTGTTTTGCTGAATGCGATCCACATACTTATCAAACCGAACTCAAAGAGTAGTTCATAAGGGTTCATTTTTCAACAGTATCCGCGTAGCTTTGGGTTTTCCACAAGGAAGTCATCTTGGGCCACTTATCTTTGTCATTTTTATACCCCTGCAAGGTATTATAATTTTAGTCAGAAGTTTGCAACGCAGTGAAGGAGACATTTCCGACCCTATAAAGTATATATATTCTTGATCAGCATCAACAGCCGAGTCGATCTAGCCANTGTCCGTCTGTCTGTCCGTCTGTCTGTCTGTCCGTCTGTCTGTCCGTCTGTCTGTCTGTCCGTCTGTCTGTCCGTCTGTCTGTCTGTCCGTCTGTCAGTCCGTTTCTACGCAAACTAGTCCCTCAGTTTTGAAGCTAGGTAGAAGCCAGATAGTCTTCTATATGCTCTCACTACTATATATGTCGGAACGGGCCGGATCGGATGATTATATCATATCCATAGCTACCATAGGAACGATCGGAAAAATTTTAGGAAAAAAAATTATAACTTAGGCAATTTTCAACATATTTTCAAATTTCAGACATGGACATTTTGTAATATTTTAGAATTTCGGTTTTAATTTGATCAAAATCGGACCACTATATCATATAGCCGCCATAGGAATATATATATAAATTCATTTAGTTTGTTCGCAACATTTTTGTTCGCAACATTTTCGTTAGCAACATTTATGTCAGTACCCGGGAAAACGAAAAAGTCTTTTTTTTTAACCACAAATTTTGAATTTAATATCGAAATAAATTTTTTTTTAATATGAATTGCTGCCCATATTTTGAAATGTTGGCACTGAAAAAACAATTCGGACAATTAAGTATGAATTGTCAAGTTATTTGCACTTTTATATAATAAGTGCTGTATTCTTTATAAAAATTTATGTGGAAAATTCTCCATTGGGGGGGATTACAACTAAAGAAATATTAAGGGGTTTTGTAACATAGGGTTGATTGAATTATTTTGACCACCTTTTACTTAATCCAAGTACACCTCTGGTGTTATTCACCATGCATGAAATATGATCAATAAAGTCAAGTTTAGGATCCAGGCGGATTGTTGTTTTCAAAGAGCAACAGTTAAGCGTGTAAGTCGCAAGCTTGGGAGCGACACGAGAGAATGGCATTAAATAGCTTTATGCGGCACCATGTTTAAAAATTATTAAGATTTGTTTGTAAATCAGACTGGCAAGAAGCGTCCTTATATTGCACGAAAAGTTTAACGTCGTCCGCTCTTTCACTTCCTCACAAAAACAAGCGGCGAGACAAAAGCCATCGTATCGAAATCCCCGCTTACAAATGACGGGTTCGCTTCGGCGTGGAAAGCGCTTCAGGACCGTTACCAAAATAAACGACTTTTAGTCAATAGCCAATTCAAGCTCCTTTTCAACTTGAGTTCCGTATCCCAAGAATCTGGTCATGATCTCAAGGAGTCGCATACCACTATTCAAGGGTGTTTAACAGCGTTAGCCCATTCGCAGATACCCACTGACAAACTGAGATTGTCTGCTGGTCTTCCTTTGCGCGAGCAAACTGCCGAAGCTGACCCTTTCCTTATGGGAACAGTCTTTGACGTCTAAATCCGAGATTCCAGCTTGGGAAGAAATTAACACCTTCCTGAGGGAAAGGTATCGGACACTGGAGGCCATCGAGGATATGAAACCGACTCAGGCAGTTCCAAAAAGGCTTTAATCCTTCAAAACAAAGGTCAGCACCAAACAGAAAGGTTGTGACTTATGCTCCAAGGAGAACCATCCGGTAAGATTGTGCCCGCGCTTTCTCTAAATGTCAATTGACGCGCGTTCCGTCTACATCAAAAAGAAGCAGCTATGCCTAAATTGTTTCGCCAGAGGCCATCAACTGCCTGACTGCACAAGCACACACAGTTGTTTCACGTGTAGAGGGAGGCATCATACCCTGCTGCATCACAACACCCCAAATTCCGCGGGATCCGAGGCGACGTTCATTTCCGAACGGCTGTTTAACCTCATGAAGTTGCCATTCCGTAAAATCCAAACCCGCGCTCCGCTGGGCAGATCCTACCTTTTTTGAGAGCTCTCAAATTGACGTGTTGATTGGAGCTGACATTTTACCGTCCATAATGATGGATGGTACCCGACAAAATATTTGCGGCTCGCTCCTGGGCCAAGAAACAATTTTCGGGTGGGTGCTTACGGGACCGATTTCCAACCGTAATTCGAAACGGGTCGCATCCTTCACAACTCAGGTGCACCAAATAGGCTACCCTGATTCGCTCGACACGCTACTCTGCAAGTTCTGGGAGGTGGAGGATCTACTAGTTAAGATGGTAAAAGAGTCCGATTTCTATTGCGAAAGGAACTTCCTCCAGACTACGAAGAAAGATGCAAGCGGGCGATACGTGGTGACGCTCCCGTTCTGTGACCCCGAGAATTCCGGATCCAATTTAGGATATTCAAGGTCCATTGTGTTAGCTCAGTTTCTTAGAAACGAAAACCGTTTAAAAAGAGACTTTCCCCTAAAAGAGCAATATGACAGCGTGATCCAGGAATATCTGGATGATCATGCGGTAGTTAAGCCCGAAAGCACCACTACAAAACTTCGCGTTGTATTTAACGCTTCAAGTCCGTCGGCAAATGGAACCAGCTTAAATTATATCCTTCATGCTGGTCCAGTCCTACAATCCGATCTTACGATCCAGATCCTGAAGTGGCGGTATTTCCAGTACGTCTTCAGTGCGGGCATTACAAAAATGTATCGTGAAATCTGGGTCAATCCAAAGCATACCCCCTTTCAAAGAATTCTGTTCCGAAATAAGGAAGGAGATATCAAATTGCAAACAGTTACCTTCCGTGTCAACTGTGCCCCCTTCCTCGCCATTCGAGTACTCCAAAAGCAGCCAGAGGATGTCAATATCCAAAAGCCAGCCGCATCATTAAGCAGCACATGTACGTCGACGACGTTATGGCAGGGGCAAATTCCGTGAACGACGGCCAAAGTTCCATTGAAGAGTTTATTATTATTATTATTATTATTATTCTTATTATTCTTATTATTCTTATTATTCTTATTATTCTTATTATTCTTATTATTCTTATTATTCTTATTATTCTTATTATTCTTATTATTCTTATTATTCTTATTATTATTCTTATTATTATTCTTATTATTATTCTTATTATTATTCTTATGCCCGCAAGGGCACCCTACTCGGGTGACGGGCCTGACACACCCGCGTTCCCTAGTCACGGCACGACCACGGATATCACAAGGACCAACGAACAGACGCAACCCCTTTTGAATCGACGATCTCGGGCTGACGAATGCGGCATTCCGTTACCTTAGTAAGCAAGAGTGACATCTTGATGAAACGGCTTTCGGG
>VNJT01007014.1:0-97043 GCA_008042655.1 Drosophila burlai | reverse complement strand
ACACCTTTTTCCCATCCAACTTCCTTGAAATCTGCGAGCAAATTGACCGTTTTCCGGTTTGGGGTAACAGGCGAACAGAATGCAGTAGAAAGCAACTGGAAACTGTTATAAACTGTTATAAAAACATTGCACCAGCGATTTTTTTGTATAGCATACTTTTGGGGTTTAGTGTAGCATACTTTTAGGATGTTTTATTATTTTTGCTTAAAGTTTTTATAACAGTTTATAACAGTTTCCAGTTGCTTTCTAATGCTTTCTGTTCGGCTGTTACCCCAAACCGAAAATTGGTTAAATTTGTACTGAAAATGTGAAAATTGAAGGTTTGTGATTGCCAATAACAACACCAACAGCTCTTTATTGTTTTTGCTTTAAAAATCGCGGACAACTTCAATGGTATTTTGATCATAACTTGGTTTAAACTCAACCGATTTCAGTCGGGTTTGGTTTATTGCAATATTGGGACAAAATTACATCTTACCGCCATCGCCGTGTTGCAATTTTGGGACAAAATGGCGTCTTATCGCCATCGCTGTGTTGCGATGTTGGGACAAAATGGCATCTTAAAGCCATCACTGTGTTGCAATACTGGGACAAAATGGCATCTTACTTAACGCCATCGCTGTGTTGCAATATTGGGACAAAATAGCGTCTTACTTAACGCCATCGCTGTGTTGCAATATTGGGACAAAATGGCGTCTTACTTAACACGCATCCGTCCCTTGTGTCAATTTGATACAATTTTCATATTTAAGTCGATTTTTCGGTCATTAGTTGTAAAGGTATTTTAATAAAATTTTGGCTCACTGGACGAATTTTGACGAAATTTCAAAATCAAAAAGATTTTTTTTTCTAGGAGGCTTGGGGGCGTGGCAATACGAAACGTAATTAATCTGTCCCTTGTGTCAATTTGACACAAGACAAAAATTGTCGAAAAACAGAACAAAAAACAATTTTGTTTGGGTTTTTTTGCTAAAATTATGTTTTATTATTATTAAACGGTTTTTTGACCATAACTCAAGATTTTGAGGGTGTTAGAAGAATTTCAAACATGGTTTTGTGTTATTTTCGACCTGCTTAACAATCTCTACTAGGTCACTTCAAAAGTGCAAAATCACTGTTGCACTGTGTAATTACCTAAAAAAATTCTGGCAAATTTATACCATAAATTCTTGCAGTAACCACTGTTGAATAGAACACCAGCTTGAGGCTTTATGGTCGTCTGGGGGTGAGAGGTGGCAGGGCTGGCAGGTGGCTTAGACACTTGCTCCCCCAGCTGAGCCACATCAATCGCCTGGGCAGCCCTGACAAGGCCAAGAAGTTGTCCTCAGGAGTCGAAGTGGCACTGGCAGTGGCGAAGGCGAAATGTTGGGGTTTTTTCCGGCGCTGCCGTTCGGTTTCCAATTTTTTTTTTTGGTTTTTATGACGCGCAGGCACGGCCATTATAAATTATTATTCATGAGCGGATGCGGATATTGAAAAGTTTCACTTTGCTCCACACCTCGCTCCCTCCTTGGCCACCAGCCGTTCTGTCTTCATTTCAATTTTAACATCGTCGTCAATGCCGCCGTCGCCTTGTCCTGTTGTTGTCTCGTACCCTTTAAATATTGTTTAGGGAATTGGGTTTTTGGGAAACCCTTTGTATATATAAACAAATAATTGTAATGTGTCTTTTAAATAATCAAATTTCAAATTTATGTTAAGCCATAAAACTCTAAAAACTTTTTTCTTTAAACCGCAAAACGATTTAAAAAATATATTTTTCAATATATATTAAAAAAATAATACTTTATATTTCAGGAAAAATTATATAAATATAGTTCGAAGATATATTATTAATAACCTAAGTATAAAGTATTATTCTATATTTGTCTAGAAACTTATATGATGTTTTTTAGGTTTGTGGTAATTTTTCAAATGTAAATCCTTTTTATGGAGAAATGAATATGAATTTTTAGACTTTATTTTTAAAGAGGCATTTGATTATTTTACAGTCAATGTCATTATATGTATTAGTTTTTCTATTTTATATAAATTTATTTGAAGTTTCAAACTTAAAAACGGAAGGTTTTTGGTCATTTTAAAATGTAATCCTATTGGAAAACCCTTCTTCCAGGGTATTTGTATCTTTGCTCGGCCTTTCCTGGCTTGTTATTGTTTGTGCTGCTGGTGTTGTTTTTGTTGTTATTTTTTCTGGTCTTCTATATTTCAGTTTTTACCGCAGTTTTCCTCCGCTTCTCCCCCGGTTGTATTTCATTTTCTTTTTTTTGTGTTTGGCTCTGCGCGTGTTGTTTGGAAATTAGATTTGTGCACGTTTCTTGTTTTGTATTTCCGTTCATCGGCATTTTTCCAGCTTCATCTTGGCCTGCCTGCTTTTCTTATATATGTTTTTTTTTTTTGGGTTATTTTCGTTGGCCAGGCCCTTTTTTAGTTGTTGTCGATGTGTCGCGCTTTCTTTTCCACACAAAGATTTGTGGTTCCCAGAGTCTTTGATTCCGCTCCAGCTGTTGGGCCGAAGTTTTCCGGGAAAAATCGAGGCAAAGCTGGCAAGAAGGTTTTGTCGGGGGCAGTTATGATCCAATATTCGTGGCTATAATTGAATTAGATGAGAGGCAAATAACAATGGCAGTGCTGCCAGCTACATTCAAATTGAAAGCTGACAAGGATATCAACTGGCAGGAAATTGGGACGTGGCGAAAACCAAAGATTAGGCAAGGGCTGGAAGATCGTGGGATTTAATATATACCTAGAGAAAGGCGGATAGTTGGTGCAATTCTTAAGCTGGTCTCTCAGAGTTTTAAGATCCTTCAGGCTTTCGGATTACTGTTTACTCGCTCAACTCTATATCCGTTAAGAAGCAAAGGCAAAACTTTGCCGATATGCACTCCGATTGAGTGCAAATAAACAAAGGAGACTGAAGTCTGAGTCTGGCTTACATCCCAGCCGTTGCTCTGCAAAATCCCCAATGCATCAATCTCATTCCCCATGGCACCCAGAATCCAAAATCCAACCCCCCGTGCCGCAATTCCGTTTGTGAGTGAGGCTTCTACATGTTGTTTCGCATCCACCAGCTTGCATTTCAATTTCAGTTTTGACTTGGGCTTAGCGTCAAGTTATTGTCATAGACCTGAATGCAGGCGAGGCGAGGCTGATGGCCATGGCCACATATGCATCTGGCTCTGGTTCTGGCTTAGTATTTCTTATTTATTCAAGGCGGGCCGCTCCTCGGATGAGCCTCTGTCCATACACACTGCCAGCCAGTCGTCCGCCTGCATTCGTATTTCCCATCTGGCTGTATCTGTATCTCGTATCCGTATCTGTGTCCGTGTCCGTGTCTATTATCTCTATCCGCATTCTCAGCTGCCTGGGGACTTCCCCCTTTTAAAATTGATATTCCATTGACGTTTTGGCGGCCTCAGTTTCAGTTACAGTTACAGTTACAGTTTGAGTAGCCCCTGGCTGAATTCAAGTTATTTATGTGCTCGTTTACAACTTTGCTCTCAGAATTTGCGGCTATCTATATATGGAGCGATATGTACAGACACATACAAAGATGTATATATTTATATATATATATATATATATATATATATAGCTATAGGAACCGGCTTGATTGAAACAAACTTTCGCTTTGTAGCGGCCTCGCACAGTTTGATTAGCCCCATTGAGTGACGTGCGAACTTTTTAATCAAACTTCGGGATGTCAGGGCAGGAACTGAAGCAATTAAGACATTTTCACCCTCACCTCTTTGTGTTTGCTTTTCCTATTCCTATGTTCTATTTTTCGTTTTATATTTTCTGTCTTCTATTTTATATTTTCTCTGTTCTATTTCCTATTCCCGATTTGCCAGCCTTTCTGGACCTGATCTAATTTAAATGAGAGCTGGGCGTTTTGCATGGAGTATTTTAAATCTCATACGGCAACCCGGATATGGCCTTTTTTATGGCAGCCAAGGAGAGCCAGCCTTTGGCACCCACCCCCTTTAAAAACACACTGAAAAAATACTCCGGTAAATGGCACAGAAAAATTTACATTGCCAAACGGAAATAACTTTTTAAAGAGCCTCAATATGTGACTTAGGAGAAAATAAAATAATTTCTATGAACATTTTAATATACAAATAAAACATAAAGTAAAATGAATTAATTATAGAAATATAATAAAAATATTAAAGTTAAAATAATTATGTACTCAAAGTAACTTAAAAGACATATATTTTTAAAGGAAACAACTGAGAAGAAAATAACTTTTCCTCGAAAATATTAAATACAAACACAATGTATAGATTAATCACTTTAAAAGTAAATAAAAATTAATAAATAAAAGAAAACCTTATATAAATCCTAATGAATATTTAAAGTAGGCTACTTTTTCTCTCAGTTTTGTTAGGGTTGGGTTTTTCGGTGGGCGAACAACATTGAAATGGCAAAAGCACCGCAACAGCGAACTGCAAAATTGAAATATTTTGATGTAACCCCGAGACCGAGACCTAATGTGGATCCAGCAGATCCACATGGCCACTACATCATACCCCCCTTCCCCCTCCAGCATCGTCCCAAAACCTCGCCGAATCCGAAAACCCTCACGCACACATTCGTGTTGAATTATAATAAACCAGAAATGAGGCTCCGCAAATGCCGGAAATCGCTAGTCGGGGCCCCCGAAAATCCTAGCCAGACTCGGATTCGAACCAGGACGAAGACCCAGACCCAGACCCAAACCCGTACACTTACCCATACCCAAACTCAGACCCTGGGCACGTAAAATATACGAGCTCACGTACGGCGAGGTGGATCTGGAGCCCCAAACTTGTATTAATATCCATTAGATTTATGTTTGGCAAATGTAACCACAGAAATTACACTTTAAAGTCAGTTTGCCCTGCCTGCCTCGACGGCAATGGCCGGCAATTTTTCGTCGATATCGAAATGGGCAGGGCCCACCCCCTGCCATGGACAAGGTCGTTCTCGTTGGGGTAGGTTTTTTTGCCGGAGAGTGGGTGCTGGCTGGTCGGTTTCGCTGCCACTTTTTGGGGATGAATCCCTCTGCCCAGCGACCCACATTAGATATTGCCGGAGAGTTGTTTTAATAGCCTGGGTCGGGCTCATAATTAAACTCGGCGGGAGTCCTGTCCAACCTCCAACCTCCAACCCCCTTCGAGGCCATTTCCTTGGGCATGGGCACGGGCACGGGCACGACACGTACTCCGCACATACATTACCAGCATCTCTCTGCCGGCCAACTTATGGGCCACATGGACCTTAACACTTTGGTGCCACATTAAGGCTGCATATTGTTAAACGTGGCCAGGACTCCCTTCTTCTCACACACACCTGGGAAAGGTGGCAGGGTGACCGACCGAATTCTGGCGACTTATTACCCAAGTTCATTAGCATTTCGAGACCTGGGCGCCGCATCGAATGTCAGACAGTTGACACTTGACACGGCAGATGGGCGGGGTCACTTCGAGTTGAAAAATACCAAGGAAGAGACATTTTCACACAGACTTTCGGCACAAAAATGTCGCTGAATTTCTCACAAGTTTCTTACATATTCACAAGTAACTTGAGATTTTGCTGGGAGGCTTAAAATCTACAAATTAATCTTCTTAGGCTGTGGCTCAGGTTCAGTTCAAATTATTAGGAGAGTAAAAGAATGCAAAGTAAACTTTTAAATTAATATTTAAAGGCTGAGGCTATTTAAACATATTATATTTTGTATTTACATTTTCAGACATATCTTAGCTGAAACTAAAATTTTGAAAAATTTTTGCGAAAATTTTTATTCTATTATTTTATATTTTTGGCATACATTTTTTTCAAAAAATTTGTCACACTTTTTTTTGTCCTGACATGGCCAGATCGAAGCCGCTGTTCGTGGTGATCAAGAATATGTATGGTTAACAGGTTCAAAAATGTCTCTTTTACATAATATCCAGCTAAATCACCAGTACTTATCAAACTGCATAATTCGATGTGCACTTGGGTCAGTGCTTGCAAAACTGTAAACTCAGTGGGGTTAGTTAGGTATTTTTTATTTTGGCCTTGGCATTCCAATCGCCTTCCTTTGGCTTTTTTTTCGGATTTTTTGGCCAAATGGAAATACCTGGCCAAAGAACTTGGAGTCGCATTCCTGTTCGCTTTAAGCGCTGGTAACTTTTGCGCAAGTTTTCCGCATTTTCATGGCAGTCAATTTACTAAATCAAGAATGCGACAGCAGCAGCCCAAGATGGCAAGGAGAGGTGGAGATGGCGAAAAGCGAGAAAATAAATATGTCAGCCTTCAGCTTTCAGATTTTCCTGGCCTCAGCTTGGAGATGGAAATGGAACCGGAACGGAACCCGATGCGCCCTGAATTTTTACCCCAGCTTCTCCTGTTCTCCGATCCGGTTCCCCTCTTTGCCTTTTCTTGTTCATTTTCAGTTCTTTTTTTTATGTATTTCACTTATTGATGAGTGGAAATGCTGTTGACATTATTTGTGTGGTCGCCGCCGCCAGTTGGTCGCCCAATGCAATGCAAATTTGTTGACACAAACTCAAGCTGCTGCTGCAGCATATCCCTGTAGCCCAGATGTACACCATATATACCCCATATAATAGTCCATATATATATGAGATATATATGCCCCTACATATACATTTATATATGCATATATCTAGAGCTGCGTGGTGTGCGGCCGCAGCTCATCGGCAAACCCCTTGCCAATCGCTGGCCCCTGAGAATCAAAGTCTCGATTCTCGTAAAAATGATTCATGATATCGCATTATTTCCGTATCATTTGTAATTTCCAGTTTCCTGCTTATTTTCACCAGCACACACACAGAGGGGGAGGAGGAGGAGGAGAAGATGGCGACAAAGGCAGAACTGTTGCAATTACTATATATCTGGGATTTTATAACTTTTGTGCTCTTCCTGCTGGCTGCCTTACCTTCTGCGTCTTCTTCAGCTTCTGCTGCTGATTACAGCCAAGTCACAGACACAAAGTTAGAAATACACACACAGGCAGAGACAGTCACAGATACAGATACAGTCACAGCTACAGCTACATATACATTTCTAGCCAGCGACGCAGCCCCACAGATACTTTCAGGGGCGAATGCCGAAAATTATTTGAAAGGGAGGATTTCTTTTCAACTCTATATATAGTACATTAAAGATTACACAAACATTTTTAGTTGAAATATTAAATTAAAAACCTAGAATTGAATTAAAATTTAATATATTACAGTAATTATTACTTCCCCTGTTGCCGCCACTGCTGTACGAAGCCAGCGAGCCACAGAGTTACACAGGCGTTGCCTTTGTCATCATCAAGGTCCTGCTGATGCCCTGCTCCGGCTCCTCCTTCCGCGCCTGCTCCTCCTCTGTCCGTGTCCTTGTCCTTATCCTTTGTTCTCTAGACCCGCCATCCACGGACCCACGCTCACACTCAACGCTTTTTCTTGTAGTTTTTGATGAACATTTAATTGAATTCCCTCTCCGACTATACTACTCCTTGTTCCCCATTGATGTATCCGTGAATCCGTGGTGCAAGGATGTGTGTATCTGCACCTCCATTATGGCGCATATATATCCCAAGATTTAGTGTGTGTGTGTGGCATCTAATTAAAATTGCAATCGGAATTCCCCAGCTCAGCGTTAGCGACAAAAAGCAAATTTATCCATAAGCCAGCGGCGAGCTACTTGCTAAAGCAGATATCCCTAGCAAAGCTGAGACGACTTATCGGATGTTCTTGGGGGAAAAAATGATACTAAGCAGCAGGGAAGGAGTTATCCCTGCAGCAGGGAAGGAAGGAAGGAGGCAACTTTAACCCGCTCAACAGCTACCACAGTCATTCATTTGTAATGGTCTATCGAAGGCTTTAGGTGTGGGATAATCATTTGGGCTGGGGTCTTTGCAGTTGAAAGGGTTTTCCAGATGGAAATCTTTTTTGTATATATTTGATGTATTTTTATCTGAATAGATATATATTTTTTTGCTAATTTGAAAGGGTTTTTCATATGGAAATATTTCTTTTATATATATTATGTATAGTTATTTGTTATATGTGTATATATTTTTGTTTTTGCTAATTTAAAAAGTTTTCCAAATGGAAATCTTTTAGTTTAAAATCTTTAAATTAAAACCTTAAGTTATTCTACCAAAGTGAACTAATTTAAGCTTATTGGCATACAGTTTTCAAAACGTATCGATGTGTAGTTAATGTGATTTTCCACAGGACCTATTCTGCAAGTGGCAGCCCCTTCTCTGTCTCTCCCTCGGAAGTCTCCTTGGCTAATTGAACCAGTTCCTCGCTGTGGGGCTGCATCTATGCAAATACCGAGGGAAGGAGTTGCCTACCTCCACCCACAATATTACCTCTATATAACCAGACACCCCGCCTGCTTGGGAATTAAACGGGGGGAAGCTAGCGAGGACATCAACGCCAAGAAAAACAAAAACAAGGACTCCGAAGACGACGGCGGCAATATCAAACAGTAAATAGATAAAAACAACATGACTTAATGAGTGGTATTTATTTTTATGCTAATTACTTTCGAATAAGCAGGAGGGGAGAGGGGGAGTTCCTTCCTACCGAGGCGGGGCTGGTAGTTATATCCTTAACGAGGGCGGCAATAATTGTTGGGGGTCGGTCTCCTTAAGGCGCCCGCTTTCCCGCTTTCCCACTTGCCGGCTTTCCCGCAATGCAATGTTTGCATAAAGTAAATGCCATTATACAAGCAAGTTGCGCTGTAAATTCACTTCAAATGTACAAAAGCACTCGCCCTGAAAGCCGTAAAGTATGCGATATGACAGCGCATAAAGGATGCGAGCCGGGAATCCTTGGCGGGTGCTTTATCACCACAG
Source organism: Drosophila burlai (assembly GCA_008042655.1). NCBI lineage: Eukaryota > Metazoa > Arthropoda > Insecta > Diptera > Drosophilidae > Drosophila > Drosophila burlai. The sequence goes on along the minus strand of VNJT01007014.1, from coordinate 88,198 downwards.
TGACTACCCAGCTTTGCCCCCCTTATGTTCTCAGTTATTTTTTATTTAATTTGTGAATATTTATATTAAATTTAACTTTGAGGAAAGTAAAGTTGTAGAATCTCCCTTGGTTTCTTTGTAAGTTTTCCTTGAGTTTCATTTTTAGAATATTCAATTTTCCAACAGAAATTTCACTTCTATTTCATATTTGTTGAAAAAAAACTTCTCTTTATCAGATTAAATTCAATAACAGCAAATGAAGCCGCATATTATGTGCTTAAATTAATTACTTGGCCGCCATAAATGAACTTATTTCATCATGTTGTTCAATAATAACACTGAAACCCAGTCAGCCGTAAAATGAATCAACCATTGGCTTATGATTTCTGTAATTAAATCAATATGTTTACCGCCTGAAAAACAAAAGGCAAAGTCAAATGTAATCCGTAATGATTTAACTAATGATAAAAGTGTGATTAAATTAAAGATATGCTTTTATGGTACTTTGAATTAAATCTTTTTTTATATTTATCACAAAAATATGAAATATGAAATAAACTGGCGACTCTTAAAGTATAACAAAGTAAACGTATTTATGTAAACAAAAAAAATGATAAAAATAAATATAAGAAAAAGCAAACCTTAGGCTACTTCTACACACATCTATATTTGATTCTTTCGCTTCCTTCCCGGCCTCACCGCATACAGATCGTCGGAGAGGAGTCTGCCTGCCCGCGTGGCCGCCAGGAGCCTTCGCTCATGGACCTTCCGGTGCTTGGTCAGGTGATCCGATCGGGCAAAGCACTTAGAGCAGTAGTCACACTTGTAGGGCTTCACCCCGGAGTGCGAGCGTCGGTGGCGGGCCAGCTCGTCGGAGCGGGAGAACCTCCAAGTGCACTCTGGCCAGCTGCAGGCGTAGGGCTTCTCGCCCAGATGCCGCCGCAGGTGGGCCTTGAGGTGGGCGGGCTTGGCATAGATCTTCTCGCAGTCGCCGAAGGTGCACAGGTAGCCCCTCTCCCCAGCGGCATTCTGACCCAGCTGGGGGGCAGCAGACGCCGCCGGTTCCTCCGAGCTAGGTGTTGGTAGTGGCGCTGCCAGTCTGAGATTGCTGTTGCTCTCCTCCAAGAAGTCCGCGCAGTTATCCGTGCACAGAGGCGTGCGTTCAGGCAGAAAGTCCACCAGTTCCGGTATCTCCACATAATTGTCCAGCAGCCGCTGCTCCCAGTCACTCAAATCCGGCGGACACACCGATGACAAGTCATTGAAGTCAATGAACAGGGAGTGATCATCCGCCACCAAGGCATCGTTAATAATATTATTATTATTATTATTGTTGTTGTTATTGCTGTCCAGCGTGATGATGCCGTAGTAGTCCGACTCCTCCAGGTGATGGCAGTCGGCAACGAAACTGGAATCTGGGTAGGTGCACTCGAAGCCGCAACTGCTGGGATCATCATCGGGTAGCCCGGCCAGAATGGCCAGTGGCTCTTGCTCGTCGTCCAGATCGCTGTAGAGCTGCTGGAAGCCACCGGCCGCAAAGAAGTCCATGATACAAATAAGCTGAGTCTGGGCGAGTGTCCAAATATTTATAATATTCCCGGACACAGCGATATCTGCGGGGAGATATGAGGACATGGAGGGAAGAGAGCTGGCAGCTTACAGATACCCTGGGTCTAGGTTTGATAAGTATTTTTTTTGGGGTAATATAGCAGAGAAATTGGAAAATACAATTTACTCTGAGAACTACAATGTTTATTTCCATTTCTGCAAACACAGAAAGCCCTTTAAAGAAGTCTTTGAGTAATAAAATTTAATGTCCACAGTAGATATATATTTTACATATATTTTAGAAGTATATATTGAATAATTATTATATTCATTTAATAGCTACAATTTGCACTTACCTCTCGATAATAAAGAAAACCCTTTCGGGTAACAAAAATAATAATTTCCCAATGGAACTGTTTTAAAATGTATCTAAAAATGGCATACCCTATTCTCCCAGAGTACCTCATAGTGAGACGATCCAGCCCCAGTGATTCCACTGATTCCAGGCGATGGGTTCGATCAGCTCCTTGGGGAATAATTAGCCGTGGCTTATCTAACCCGCTGCCGGCTTCATTAGTCCGCCGGAGATACGTCTGTCGTCCGTCGGTGCGGTCCAGTCCGGTTCGGTCCATCCAACTCGCCGCCAGATGTTGCCATTGATCCGAGCAGCGGCGACACATGTGCGGGGTTTTTCGGCGAACGATCGGGCTCTATCGGCACATCGGCACATCGGTGTCTCCGAGTGGCACGCAGTGTCAGTGCCGGTTCCAGATGGAGCAAGGGTTAAGCTCGGCGGCACCTTGCTCTCGCCTCTCTGTTTTTGTTTTGCTCGCCGGACTATCAACACAAATTTGTTGTTAATTAATGACGAACTAGAGATGCCCAGGGGATATACGTATACATATATCCATTGTTTTCTGTGTCAAGTGAGCTGCAGATACGGCTGGCGACCATTAGCAAGAATGTCTCTATCTGGCCTGGCAACGCATACATTAGCCACTCGCCGGCTAATTATTATTAATAATAATTATTGTTACCTATTGTTTATGCAGTAATCATGGCATTTATGGCCGAAAGAGATTAGTTTTTATAAATAAAATTAAAGTAAAAGAAGTTTTGATATAGAAAATCATGTTAGAATACACTAGTACTTTTTTCTATATTTATTTAGTTATCCTTTTCCCTTTTCCCTGGCTTGCCGTCTGCGCTATATAGCATTTTATAACCCCCCAGGTCCCAGGTCCCGGGTCCCGGGTCCTTGGTCCTTGTCTATGCCATTCTGGCAGCCCTTTTTGGTTGCCAGCCCTTTGGAAATTAACATAAATTTAACGTGCGGCTGGCGTTTAAATTTACTTTCGCCTAATGAAATAATCAGCAGCTGTAAATCCTTATGGGCTGTAACGCTCCCCATCCACAGTCTACCCCTCCTTTCCCCCTGACTGCTGAGTTGTTGGCGGCCTACGCGTTTTACGCTAATTGATATTGCAAAAATCAAAGGCTGCGCGCGGGCATTAAGAGGATTTAAAGGGGATATCAACTGGTCGGGCCTTGTGGGATGCTGAATTTTGAACTCTGACTCTGGCTCTGAATCTGGCAATTTGTAATTACGAGTATTGCGCTTCTGATTTCTCTCTCTCTCTATATATACATATATTTATACATATATATAGCCAAGCACCGAGACCCGAAAGGCAGGAACTTTGTGGAGTGGCTCGGATAACATAAATTAGTATGCTGCCTGCAGGCAGCTCTGTTATTTCGTCTCGTCCAGTTACTTACAGATCTGCACTGCACTAAACGAAAATTATAATATTACAAATAAAAAAAATAAATAAATTAGATAAATAAAGCATATTAAAAATGCGAATTCTGCATTTATTAAGCTCATAAATAAGGGTCTCTTAAGGTATTTGCCATACATTTCGGAAGGGACTCACTCCTTCACTGCGTTGCCAGCTTTTCACTTAAGTTATAATACCCAAACAGGATATTCAAATCGAATCACCTTTTTAAAGCAATTATCTACGCCATATCTAGGCTCACTTTCGCTCAGTGTAAGGGAATGTGTAACCAAATCTATCTATGCATCAGTCCGCAAATACATTTGCCTCTTCAAATTCGTGTTTTCGTGTGTGCTTGTGTCTCCGTGCAGACCGCAAGTGTCATAACGGAAATTATGCATACAATTTTACTGTAAATTGCACTTGGCAAAATGTTGTCACCTCAACGATACCCCGGGCCTAACCCAAGCACCCCCTTTAATTCCGATGAATTCCAGTATGAATTCCATCACTTAAAATGAACATTTTGCCAAGTATTTACGAGGCAAAGCCGAGGATTTAATGCCAAAACCGGACTAGGGACGACGAACAATGTCCTGTCCCGTCGTCCTGGCAGCAGTCAAATGAGGCAAGCGGCTGTCCGGAGAAATACGGTATTATTTAGAAAGGGTTGCTGAGTCGGACTCCGACTCAGACTCTAATTCCTAGTCAAAGTCCCAGTCCGAGTCCCAGTCCAAGTCCCAGTCCGAGTGCTCATCCTCCCCCGAATCGTCCTTATCAATCGCAGCTGAGCTGCTTGTTTTCATTGGATTATACAAGTTTTCCCAGCACTCGAGCTCCGGCTACGAGCTTCGAGCTGAAAGCTGGAAGCTTCTGAGTTCGAGTTCCGAGGAAAGAAGAGCTCCGTGTTGGGCGGCTTACTGTTGTGGCAAATTAAATCGGCATGCCATGTAGCTGTATCTGCAGCTGTAGCTGTATCTGTATCTTAAGGTGTAAGTGTAGCTGTAACTGCATCTGCATCTCTACTTTTGCACTTGAAAAAAAATGATCCGAAAATGTAGAATATAAAAAGCATTCAACTTAAAATACTGCCTCAAGGCGAATTTGTTTATTACAATAATTACAAGAAACCATTAGCGGTTTATTTAATATTAAAATATCCTATTTAAAACCCTATTTGAAACCCCATTAAGAACCCGATTAAGGCCCCTATTAAAACCCGTTTCAAATATTTTCAACCATTTATTTTTTATTTCTAAAGTTTCAACCCTATTATTTTCAGTGCCTTTGCCTTGACAAGCTTGTATAATGTGATTACAGGCATTTATTGCAAACTACTTTAACTCACGATTTCGACTGGCATGTGAATTCCTTCGCTTACCACATTTCAATTTTATAATCCCCATGATTACTATCGATTTCTGTTGCTTCCACCAATTTTTGTCGCTCAAGAAAATCGGATTAAGTCAACTTGTAGTGTTATTTTTGTATCTTCAATCTTAATCGATGCAATTCCTGAGGCTAAAAATTATGACATTTATCTGTGATTGTGAGGGACTTAAATGACCCCCATACCAAATATATATTTTATGTGCTTGGTGAATGAAATTCAAGGTACAGTTTAAAGGACTTTGTAAGGTAGCCACTGGTATTACTTAAAGAGAGTTCTTGTTTATACAAATTTATGAATAAAAAGTAAAGAATAAATGTTTAAATTAAAGAAAATAGCACGTTACCTGAAATAAATAAGTAAATACATTAAATAAGTACTATTCCCACTCTTTTCATATTTCCAAACATACTATAAACAATGTTTTTCATCTCTATAAGCCAACTTCAAGGAATTTAAAAACTATAATCTTGTTTTGGCCAGAAGTACCCCTCGGTGGCAAGCATAACAAAATTTCCGGAATTTAATTGTGGAAATTACAACGGTTTTTGGCCCAAGGTCCAGCATTGTCCCACTCAGAGAGCCTGGCATTCCCAATTAATTACACAATTTAGCCCAGAAGCGCAGCAAACTTGGCCAGCGCGGCCAACTTTCTGCAACGGGTGCTCCTCGCTCCTCGCTCCTCGCTGGTCGCTCCTTCGCCGCCATTGCCAAAGGACGAAACGAGATGAAAAGTGGGTGGGCTGGCCCAAAGTCAGCTTGCAACAGGTCAAAAGTTTGGCTAAGAAGTCGATTTTGGTCGGTGAAAAGTTTTAATAAACTCACCAAAGACAATATTTTGTGTGAGCGACGAAGCCAGCCGAGACAATAATTTGATTTTGAGGCTAGGCACCAAGAAGCCTGAAAGCAATTTGTTATGTCCACAGGATAGGCAGGACGAGCCGAAGTGGGTGTGGAGAGGAGGAGAGGAAAATAGCAAGTGAAAGGACACATATGACACCGCCAACGTTACCGAGATTAAGTGAGATGCAAACGTAATCCAAGGACAAGTGAGTTAACCGGTTTGACCCAATTTAATTAGACACTCGGGCCCCGGGGCGACTACCACAGCTAGTATTAGTATTCGTATTAGTGTTATGTAGTACAAGCCCTAGTATTTGTCCTCGCCACCAAAATTGAGCCGCCGCCGGCCTGCCAGGATCTATGCCAAAAGCTGAGCTAATGCCAATGCCAGGACATTGTATTGCCAGCCTCAAAGCTTTTTACAGAGAGGAAAATATAAATATCACATCATAATAAATGAGAAGGAAAAATCGATAGATATATCTAAGGATTTTTCATTATTGTGTGACATATCAATTAATTAAAAATTCAATTTAATTTGTTAGTAGAAGTATTATATAAGAGTTTGATTTCTATATTATCCTGACATCTCTTTGCATATTTTCTCGCCGTGTGTGTATACTAGTAAGCTGGCTTAGCACACCAGCCTGCAGACGGGCGCCGAGGCATTGGATTCCAAAGGACTTGACACCAGAATACATCCAACAGCCAACATCCCATGAAGCACTGAGCAGGAGCCGGAGCAGGAGCAGGAGGAGCAGCAGAAGAAGGACACACGACATCATTGTAGCAAAGACAGCGGTGGGCGTCCGTACGGGGGCTGCTGATCGCAGGAGCCAACAATTAGTGTTGACAGACATTGCACTATGCCAAAGCCCCCGGGGGAATTCGAAGGCTTGTTCTACACACTCGCTGGGTGTGCCGGGGGGGTGTGTGTGCACACGCCCAATCCATGTACTCGCATATAATTTGAGTTTTCTCCGTGTCGTGTCAAACTTGCTGGGAAATTTATGTTTAGTGCAAAGTGCTTACAGATTGCCACAATGCAGGCAGCGGTGGGCTTTCCTTAATAGCCCGACATTCTGCCTGGTATAACAGTTGGTATTGCACTGGCAGTATGACAGCTGGTTGGTGCACGATAAAGGCCATTTTAATTACTTTTATTTGGAGTTGAATCTCTTACACTGGATTAATGCCTCATTTGCTCCTGACTTTAATTGTTCCGTTTTGAATGCTTTCGGTAATGTTGTTCTTTAAATAATTAATAAAAAGTGTAAATAAAAAGCCTAAAAGTACATAGCTTGAGTTAAGTTAAAGCAGTTCTAGATCTCATTCGGTTTATTATTATTTTCCACCTTTTTAGTCCGTTATATGTCATTCCGAAGCAATCAAAATCGAATCTTAATTAGTTTGCGAAATCCCTCTATTGTGTTAAACGTTTTGGCAAAACTTCTAGGAACAACACCTTGGCCATTCTATTAGTATAATCTCCCGTTGCAATTTCGGGCGATTTTCGGTCTGCCCTTCAGTTATAATTAGGTTTGCGAGCGGAGAGAGTGGAGAGTTCAGGCCAACTGGCTGCAAGGCATTATTAACATGAAGGCTCCAAAGGGGAGCAGCTACTGTGGAATATGCTAAGCAATTTGGGGTTGGCATAGCTGGAGCGGGAGCAGGAGCAGCTGGTGCATGTCGAGGACCTCCATCTGGGCGGAAATGGCTGAATGGCCAACTCCCTTCATTACCGAAGGGGCTGCGAGTGCGCCTAATGATGGCCGCTACGCACAACAAACATGGTCAGCCAAAAGGGCAATGGGCAAGGAGCTAATAATCCTTGGATGCACACACTCACCCTCCCACACACTCGGTTAATTTGTGCTTGTGAGTGTGCTTTGTGTGTGTGTGTGTGTGGTGTATGTTAATGAAGTGCTTGTGGCCGGTCTTCCTTCCTCCATGCCAACCGCTGGCAGCCAAGATTTGTTGGCTACTTTTCCAAAGAGCTGCCTCGATTTGCAATTGAATGGAATACTTAAAAATGGCCAAGAACAAAGGCACAGCCCAGGGTCACAGCACTGGGTCACAACACTGGGTCGCTCCGGAGCACAGAGGCGGGGGCGAGGGCGTGACTTTACACAAAAGTGGATTTATTTAGTTTATTTGCAGCATATCAGCAGCCATAACTGTCAAGTGAATGTAACTCCCACTCTCTCTTTCTGTCTGTTTGTTTTTCCCCGCCATTCTTTCTTTCTTTTTCTATTGTTGTTGTTTTTTGTTTACCAAGGGAGCATGACACAAAGTGGGGTTAAGCTGGCAGGGGGGGGTGTGGATAAGGGGTGGCCCCTCATATATGAGGGGTGCAAGATCTAGAGCGGCCATCATCATCAATCATTTTGATTTGCGCTAAAAACTATGCTATGCTTTGTTACTACAATGCTGCATTGCATAATACAACAAAAACTAAACAACATCAACACAACTACACCGAAACGAAATAGTATTATTCATTTTGTTAAGCATAAACATTTTCAGAACAATCTAAAATCATTTCAATTGGTTTTTGGTGTTTCATTCAATTTTAGCTCTTAAATGTTGTATTGGAGAATAAAGAATATTTTATTGGTGAACTGTAAGTTGTGTATACATTTTGTAAGTGCTTATTGGTAAACTAGTTCTCTTTGAATATTTAATTGATGAATTTTAAAGAGAGGTTTCAGTTGGGAATATATTATAAAATTTTAAATAAACACATTTTCTCACCGTGTAGGCTCCTCACACACAGCAAAGACGATAAACTACAGTAGCAACAACAAGAAGGGCAATTGCCAGACAGAATGACAACAACAATTCATGTCGACAAGTTGCGCTAGCATTTCACTCTTTTTGCAGCTATTTCGGTGTTTCTTTTTTTTCGTTACTCACTTGGCAGTACTTGTTTTTTTTTTCTACCCCCTCCCGCAGCCACGTTTTTTAGGTACTTTTGCATAATATTTTGAGAAAAGCAGGGGTTCGGAGGGGAACAGGACGAGGGGGTACTCTATGTGTGCATGCATTAGGCGAACATTAATGGAGAAGAAGTATTTTTAGTGCTCGCTCGTAAAGCTGCTTGTCAAATATTTTGTGCTGCATTTTAAACTTATCGCTTTGGGGTGTCTTCACTCCTTTTTTGGCCATACTTTCCAGGCAGTCAACCAGGCAGCCAAGCGTCATCCCTCAGCAAGGGAATATATTTGAGAGAGACATAATGAAATTTTAATTAAGCTCAAGCAGCAAGCAGAATTAAAAGACGAAATGTGCGCCTTTTAATTCAATTTATAATTACACTCGGTAGTAGCGGCTGTGCTGCCTTCAACACCGTCTTCTTTCGCCTGCCTTCCCTGCGTCCCCTGCTTTCCCACTGCTTTGCCACTGTTTCCCCTGCTTTCCCAGCTACCCCGGTTCGTTCGCATTCGCATCGCTGCGAATCAATTAAAAAGACATTTGCGAAAATGTTGCCAAGGCAAATTGAAACTGAAACGACAACACGAATGCTTAAATGAGCGAATAAACGAAGATGAGGCACTGACGAGTGAGCGAGTGTGGTGGCGGGGATGCCAAGGATGCCAAGGATGCGAATGAATGCATAAATGAATGCCACATTGCACGAATGAATGATGATTGTCCCGCTCATGACGATGCTGATGATAATGCTGGAGACGCTGATGATGATGATGACGATGACGATGGCTGTACAAGTGTGAATCCGACTGTGCACCTCAAGACGCTGATGTCCACTCCCCCTGCCACCGTAATCTGCCCAAGCCCGTAACGTCTGCGTCGTTAATGTAATTCAATAACCCGCATCTGGCTATAGCCGCGTTGATTGTTTCAGCATGTAGCGCCAGGCGCCTTGCAATATATTCCATTAATAAGTGCCAGTACCAAATATACGAGTAGAGTCGGGAGTCGGGAGCAAAAAAGTGCAGTTTAAAGACTTACTTACTGTTGATCCCACAGTGTTTTTTATAACACTGTTATACTGAATTTTGCTGAATTTTGTTGTAATGACACCTCTTTTACATACATCATTTTTCGATAGGGAATAGTGTCGCATAACTGCTGCCAGCGGCTGCTCCATCTATTCATACATATGTGCCATTTATGAACATAATCCCCATGTGACATCCACTTTGCCGCTGCTTCCGCTCCCTCCAGTCCTGCTCGAAACCCCTTGGCAAACAAACATAAATCAAAAACTCAACGTAAAACCTTCAAACGTTCAATATGAGAGAATGCCTTGGATTGTGGCCCGAACTGAAATTCCGCAAACCATTTCTCATTTCTCGGTGCTCGGTGCTCGGTGCTCAGGGTTCGCTGTTCGGTTCTGGGTGCATGGTGCTTTCAGTGCTCAAAGCGATTCAGATTGGGATTCCCCCTGGACATCCCTCCAATTGCACTAATCTCGTGCCATGCAGCTAGCTAGCTACAGCTGTCCCCCCTTTTCGCTTTCGCTGGGAAAACTTTCTAATAATTTCTATTTGAAAGCCCCGGCCAAAAGTTGTGCGTGGTGTGCAAAACTGTCATAATTCATAAGTCGCCGTCGCCCACCGTCTGCCTCAGACCCAAAGCCAAACCGAGCTGAAACTGAAACTGAGATGGAGACGGAGACGGAGCTGGAGATTGGATCCTCTCCCCCGGCTGTCTGTGTATAATTACATGGTTCAACTGTCACGGCGGAAAACAAATAAATGAGTTTCGTTTCAGCTAAAAACTTTGCCATCATCGTCGGGGAGAGCAGGAGTCCTACCCACCCACCCCGCGATGCTTTATGCAACTTTTTCGGTCATCGATCCGACAATGGCAGATGCATCCGCATTTTTGAAAAAGTTAGGAAAATATATGTACATATGTGTATAATCTGCGACTGAGACTGACCCACTCATCAATCAATCATCAATCCATGTAAATTTCTAAAAGCGAATCAATATAAATGCCAGGACACCTGCCAGGACTGCCGTGCCTGGGATTCGAGAAATTAATTCAGATTGCAATTCCTTTGAATTATACGCATCAGCAAACTATGATTTCTCATGAAATATTAATGCCGGCATGCGACATTTGATATTTGGCGATGTGCGCTTTTGTTTTTTTGTTTTTATTTTATATTCCAACCCACAGCCATTCCGACACTATCCGGGCAGAGAGAGAGGAAGAGATGGAGACCAACTTCGTTATCATTGTCAACATGCCATTGAGTCCCGAGATGGGGGCTCCCCCAGCGCCGAATCCTGCCAGTCCCAAGACCCGGATTCTCGATTCTCGATTCTCAATGCTCGATGCTGGAAGCTCGGAGTCTGAGTCAGAGTCCTTCGCATAATCAGAGCAATTTCAAAGTTGCGTCTGTCAGTAAGGCACAAAATGTGGCGTCGTTTGGTTTTCAGCCCCCAAACCCCCCAACTAGGCATCGCCTTGTGTCAGCATGCCGCCCAGGTTTTTCCCACCCATTTTCCCCCTCATTCTCTCTCTCTATCTCTCTTAGGGGGAGGGGGTTGCCTTTTTTTCGGTGGCTTTTTTGTTGGCACTTCCTTTTTGACACCGGCGTTCCGCTACGTTTCACGGCTGCCATTTCACCTGGCTTCACCTGCGCCGTCCGACCTGCGTGAGCTGCCCTCGTCCTTTTGCCATGTCTATCAATGCCGGGGCGATTGTCCTGGCTGCCGCTTGTCAGCCGGAAAATGTGAATTTATCACACGAGCACGTACGCATATTCTCTGTCCACGTTCTCGTCCTCGTCCTCGTCATGGCTCCCGTCCTCTGGCTTGTCCTCCCCAATGGTCCCTTTTTTCGCCGGATCGCCGGATTGCCGGATGAGTGGGTGTCGCAATTGACCCGGCCCACTCGCCTCAGATTAGTTAATATTCACATTTGAATATGACCAGCGAGCGGGCAGGTGAGCCGGGTCATCCCGGGGTCTCTTATCTGGACTGGAGCACACGGAATTCCGCCGAATTCCGTTGAGTTCCGTTGGATTCCGTTGAATTCCGGCCAGGGCCTCTCACAGCGCTTCTCAAACAGCTCAGCTAAGTGGGGAAAATCGCAGCAGCAGCAGCATGAGCAGCATGAGCAGCAGCTGCAACAGCGACAGAATGTCTTAATTGCATCCTGCTGCTGGCAAATTCACTTCTGCCACTTTTGCCACAATTAAGAGCCAATTTCTCTCTTGGAGACGTTGCCCAAAGGGGGTTTTCTAATCAGCGCGACAGGCGGTTGTCGCGGTTGTCGGACGCCTTTTCGCATCCTTTCGCATCGTCTTTTTGGCATCTCTCCTTTGTTTCCGCCATCGCCACAGCATTCAGGCAGAAGTGCCAAACCAAAGGACTTCAAAACCGTAGATACTCTGCCAAAAGGAATACTCTACTGCTTGATAAAATATAATTTGCAAAGAAAACAAAAAACAATGGAAATAAACTAGAAAACCTCTTTAAATTTCTGTGACGATCAATCCTTTACATTTTCCTCTGACCGTGAGGCATGCAGAATGCTTCTCTAGTTCTAGATCAATAGGGGATCGGTTTCCTCGGCCAAGAAGTTGGGATTCGGAGAAGTTTCCCGATGGAAATGCGGCAGCGGGTCAACAGAGCTCCGAAAGCACAAGGGAGGAGGAGGGCTTCTTCTTCCAAAGGGACTGGAGCTGTCACTGGGACTGAACAGAGGCTGCTGTTCCTCTCTTCCTATTTGTATGGGTCCCAGCACTTGAAATATTTGGCAATGAACCATTGAAAGCGGCACCCAGATGTGACGACGCGTCTGCAGGACATCCTGGCCATGCATCCTGTTGGCCCGGCATATCAGTCCAATGCTGGTGTTGTACTTAAGGGCCAGTCGGGCCATAGTATCCTCTGGGGAGATCGTGTGCCGGTGCCAGCCCACCGATCCGCTCTGACGAAGGCCGCACACATTGGGTCCATCGTCGTGCTGGCACTCACCCATTCTGTTCTTAGAATTTAATTTAGGCCTTTGGCAATATTGTAGAAATATATTATCTATAATTAATATGGAAATGTACCAGTTTGGCATAAAAAGAAAATTATATACCAGTGCCAGCTGCTAGTAAGAACAAAACTATAATTTCCCAGCATACTTGTGGAATTTTCTCCGAAAAGCGATGAAGGGTTACTCATTATACTCTCCTGCTTCAATGGTTTCTCGATTTCAGAATTCGGGTCTTGCAGATTCGGTTTGGGATACGGACCAATTCGCAGCTCCTTTGATGCCGATCATCTGTGTGTCATCCCAATGTGTCTGTCTGCGGGCGTCCGATTCGCGGTTTATGCAAATTACTTGGCATACATTTCGCTGCGTGTGCGTGTGCGTCGTAATCAACTCAGTGCACGGTGTTCGGGGGCCAACGCTGCGTATACGTAATCAACTCAGACCAAGCAGGGAGAGCGTGTGTGAGCGCATAATACGGCCATGGCACTCCATCCTCCATCTCCAGAGTTCGGGTCAGCCACAAAGGTGTCGTCATCCCCTGCTGAATCGGCGGAGAGTCCTCGGTCCTCGGTCCTTGCTGTTTTTATTTTTCGGCCCCAGAGCCTTAAGTCGCCTGCTTATAATCCTTTTCTGGCTCACGAGGCAATAAACCCGGAGTAATTTACGGATTAGTCATGGACTTGTTTAATGCGCTCGCCGATTGCCAATTGAGCGGACCTACATGGAGATGTGTATTAATTAAATAAATATAACAAATTAAATTAAATATATGCCAATTTATATGCGTATATAAAGGGATTTATTATGAGCATCAATCTTTAATTCATAAAAGTACAATTTTTATATATTTCCCACATTTTTCTTAAAGACAATTTTTTGTTGTTGTTATTATATGGCCTTTACGATTTGTTTCCCCAATTTCATTGTTACTAGATACAAAATACAACAATATGAACCCCTCACTGCGCCACTGAACCTGTTCACTTCCGTTTCCAATTGGATTTGTTTACCCTGCCTTAGAGGAGGCTCAATTCGATTTGCCGGCGCAACGAGGCGCAACCCCTTGTATTATATTATTACAACCAGAGACAGAGTTACCCCTCGGCAGATATTCATTCGCCTGCCAACGGCTTCATTTGCCAGTCATAAAATATGCAAAATTGATATGAATGACAGACAGAGATGGAGCTGGAGCTGGAGCTGGGCAGGAAAAGGAAAAGGATTCTCAACCCGGCGAGGGAGAGTATCGGATTGCTTCTGCCGTGGGTTAATCTAGTGTGAAGTCATTTGACTGTGCGAATTTAATACGGAATTAAACGATGCAGGGGATATATGTATATGGGGCTTTGGGCTTTCTTTGTTGTGTTTTTTGTCAGGCTTTAGGATTTGTTAAATAAATAGATTGGAGCTGTGCCTGTAAAGGTATGCCACCTGTATGATATAGTGCTCCGATCTAACCCATTTTGAGTTATATACTAATAAAAATATAGAATAAAAGTATAAAGAGACTAAAATTACAATATCCTGCCAGGAGTCAAAGCCAAACTAGAAATAAATCTATATATAAATATAAATAGAAATATATAAAATAAGAAAATATACAGATATAGAAACCGATGCGAAAACCCAATAAACAGCGGCCAGGACATCAATCAAATGGCCGCATGTCCTTTGGCCATTTAATTTCGCATTTGTGCCATTTATTTTATGGCAGAAATGGCCCATTTCTGGGCCTAATTAGCCGGGAATGTGTTGGTCACTTGTCCTCGTCATGGTTTTGGCCGGGACCATCAACAGGGGCATTTGTAAATTAACAATGATTTATTTGAAATGAAAACATTCAGAGGCGGTATTTAGGGGAATTTGAAATGTGTCAAGGACTTTATTTAATTAAGCAGAATCTTGCTAAACATGTCCTTGTTATGTTCTCTTAATTAATGAGCGTAGTTTTTTGTGTAATTTTCATTGAATTAAAAGCCAGGAACCTTCCTTTAGACCCAGAAAATAATAATTATAATAATATAAATATTTATTTTAGAAATTTCTCTCTGATTCCGTTAATAAATTTGCCTCTTTCCGCTAACCCTTAAAGTTACCCACTTAATCCCCGACTCGTAATCTATTGAGCTTTTCAATTTTGACTCCCCAGATTCCAGGGTCCATGGTTAAACATCCGCATCCTCTTTCCGCCTCCATGTCTGCCTCCTCATACCTACCCCTGCCACACACACACACACACTCACACTCACTCACACACACACGTCACACGACAAGGACGATGATGTCTCCATCATCCGTTGGCCAAAAAGGAAGCGCTCCAGCAAGTTTAAGCAGCTTAAGTTTCATTGCAACAATAATTTGCGTGCGGGAGTTCGGGAGATAGCTGCCATTCGGTGGATGCACAGGTGTTTTCACCTTCCTAAATGCACTCAAAGAAATTTTTAGAAATACAATAAATATTACATATTGTCACGGGACAATGGTTTCGAATCGTAAATTGTACATACCCTGTAGTACTGCTGGTGGCAATTGCCTTGGTGGCGCTATCGGGCCACGTTATATATTTAATATTTTTAAATGAAGTAGCCAGCACCATCTGTCGGAGAGACCCTGTAACTTTAGGGGGAAATTTAAAGTGGTTTTTAAAAATTCTAAATTAAAAAAAAAATATATTAAGTTTAGTGTATAATAATAAACCCTTACAAGGATATAAAGAACTTGAATAATCGTGGGGAAAACATTTTTAGAAATATAATAAATTATATAAATTATGAAATAAAAATAAATGCTACCAAAACTTGTGGCATAAGGCCCCCTAGAATTTTCCAAGTTAGACTTTTGGCTTTAAGTATTACATAAAATATATAAATTAAATCAAATTTCTCTAAATGAAAATTAACCAAGAATAAACCCGATTTCTGGCAGTGTTTTTGGCCGCAAAGCGTTCGCCACTCTTGTAATAAGCAGGGCGCACAAGGACATCCCGGGGAGATATGGGTGGCTAGAGCTGATGGCTGGCGCTGGGAGGGAGAACATTACGGGGTATGTGGGTGTCGGTGTGGGTGAGGGTGGGGGTGTGGGTCCCTGGCCAAAGTTGGCCAGAATGTTAACTTGTCTGCACGTTTCGTTTTGTCGCCAGTGAAGCGACTAGATAGGGCGGGACATGTAATTGGGTTTTCACCTGATTCAACATGCGCCAAAATGTCAAAGTGCACCGCAAGTTTCCTCGTCTATTTCCAGCTGCAGCTTCTGTTCTGCTCCTGATTCCGTTTTGGATTCGGATGCGGCTCTCTCTCTATATATGTAGTAGTTCCCTCACCCTCACCCTTCCAAAAGTGACAGTGAAAACCGGGCACTCGCTGAAAACCGTCAACATTGTGTAAGATTTGGGCAGGAGAAGACTACAACTCCCCAAATACCCAAGAAATGTATTAATTAATTCTTCCAGGAGGTTTAATAGGAAAAAGGTGCCTTGACAGTGACCACTGTAGCCGGAAAATCGGGATTGATGCTGTTCAGGTGCAAATCCCCAACCGCCGCGGATTGAACGCTTCGCTTGCATTATTTTCGGTGCAACATATCGGTGCATACATGACTAGCACTGCCACTGCCACAATACATATGCATACATGCATATATGCAAATGCGAATGCACAAACATAAACATATCTGTATCCACTAAATATCCCAGCTGAATGGCGGCTGTAATCGCTTTCTGGCATTTCCATTGCAACTGGGCATTATGGATGCAACAATGCGCTAATTAGGCGTCGATTTCTAAATACCAGCGCTAATGCAAAATGCTAAATGCTAATGCCAGTGCCGGTGCCGGTCGTCGGCATATTGGTTTAGGTATCGCTGGGAACAGCGCCGATTGCAGGAGCATTAGTGCTGGCAGAAAATGTCTCAGAAAAGTGACTACATCATCTACAAATTAATAGATTCGTCTTAGGCACGCTTAAACTTGGTCCATTTAATGAATGAAACAACTTAAATATCTATAAACAAAATATAGTATATTTAAAATCTAAGATAGGACTCATCTCTGCTCTGGCTGGGACTTAAAAAAGATTCATTCATTCATTCAATTCTATTGGGCTTTTGTCGGTGGGCTACATACATTTCGGGCTAATTAAATGTCATAATTCCGGCGTTTTGTAAACGGCTTTGGGCCACTGTTTGTAGTTCGTTTGTCGGACTTTTGGCCAATACAAAGTAATAGATTTTTACCAGTGGCTAAGCCTGCTCCAAATATGGTTTACATGTGGGAAAAATCACTCTGGCAAATCAAAATCAAAAACAGAACCGTGTTTAACCTTTTGTTCTTTTTGATATGGTAAAGTTACGACAGAGATTTTCTGATACCTGCATCTTGAATCCTGAATACTGTCCTTGATTTGTGGTTCCCCCCGGGCGGAGAGGCCATCTCAAGTGGCCGAGAATTTCTTTGGGGCGTGGCCAGAGATCCCACACCATGACCAAGCCTAGAGCTTTTACTCACACTCGATTTCAGCAAGTGCTCTTTATTTGTGAACATGGGAAAACTATATGGAAATGTATGGAAATAATGCTCAAGAGGCGCTTATATTTATATATAGGTATTAAAACAAATCTTAAAGAAATATTATTTATTCATTGAGAAATAATAATTTAGAGCCATCAATAATTATTTCCATAAATTCAATTATATTCTATAACCACTAGATAACTATTAATTTCTTGGTTTTATGTTTTTCCCAAGATTGTTACCAAACACACACATATCATAATCTATATTATTTCCATAAATATAGTTCCCCTTAAGCATAATTTTTTTTATCTGCATATCAATTGCGTTGCGCTTGTGCTTCTGACAAATAAGCAATTTAGAAATCATTTTTATATCTCGATTCCTTGGAGCACTCCTCCACTTGCATACATTTAGATCCTTCACTTCGTTCAGTTTGCTTATTGATTTTAGCTCTTTTTGTTTTGTTTGTTTCACTTATGTACGATTTAGTGGAAATATTTTTTATATCTCGACCAGAAACCAAACCCCCAAATAGAGCATGGGAAAAACCAAAAATAATAAAAAAAAAATAAAAGAAAAGCACTCAACTGGCGACCCAAATTCGGTAGAAGTGGAATTGCGTATTGAAAATATGTCTGACATTTTGAACACATCTACATATACATATATATATATATATATATATATATATATAAATATATATGTATATGCATTCTCTATACGTATGTGAATTTTTTGGCCTAAATTGTGTATGGGATAACAATGTGGAGAGCGGCCAATGGTCAATTGGCCTAACGCTTTTGTCCATAAAAAATCGACTATTTTGGTACTAAAAATGAACAGTGAATCACACTAAAACCAATTTCTTATCTGCATAGCATGCAATCATATAGTTTGCTCCGGTAAAATCATTTATATAAGATACTTAAAATATTTTTTCAGTGTTGAAAAAAGGTTTTTCGTTTTTTGGAAAATGGAAAATCATTTTATTACATAATAAATATTAGATTTTTCTAAATGGAAATATTTCCCCTATAGGACATATCCTCCTGCTAACAATCTCTACTTGCTCTGTGAGCCGAAAAACCAAAACCGTTTAGCTTTGGCAACCGCAAATCCCGGAGCCTTGTTGTTACCTGCAAATGCCAACAGCCAAACAGTTGGCGCCGCGTGGCAATAATTTGACCAGATATCAAATTTGGTTAATGGTTAAGTCGGCCCAGGGATCAAAGGATTTGGCGAGGTCAAAGGGTTCACAAGGTGACAACCGCAGTTTACGGCTGGCAGTTTACAATTCGCAGTTTGCCAGGCGCCCTGTTTGCCCTGCCTAAGCGGAAACAAAGGCTACCCGCGATGCAGTGGCAGGTGCAACTGACAGATGTCACGTAACTGCACGCATTCTCACCTGGGCACAGGCGAGAGAATTTCCGCATCTCCAGCGAGCACCCTGTCTCGTCATTATGTTTCGTATTCGGTTGGTGGAAAAAAAAAGAAATCCATTGTATTTAATTTCATTTGATAGAATTCAACAGTGAAGTGCATTAAATTTGTTGATTAAAAAGGTCTTTTAGTAGATAAAATGAATCAGTTTTTTTTATTAAAAATATATTTATAAAACTAAAAAACGTAATACATCCATTACGAAGGTATTTAAAATTATAAATAGATCATTATAATCTTGTGGGTATTCTGAATACTGATACTGAACTGATGGCATCATCTTCCATCCGATAAATGGAGTTCATCCGTGTTCCTCATGATATTTTTATACTGCTCTTCTGCACTGTTCCTAACCGCATACAACACAGAATTTGATTAGAAACCCACCCTCTCCCTATTTATCCCTCCCACAGCAATGTAAAGGTTACTAACTGGGCTTAAATGTTATTACAAATGGCAACAGTTACAGATAGCAAAGTGAAAAATGGGCAAAATGCTATGCATTTTCCCGGAATTTTAAAACTTTTCCACCGCCATTTTCTCGTTCCCTCAGCAAAATGTGTGCAAATCTCGTTAGTGAAATAATAGTCAACCACAGATGCAAACATGGGTGTGTTTGTGTGTGTGTGTGTGTTTGAATGTGACGGCTGTGCAACAACAACAACTGTTGTATGGCAACACCGGAAGTGCACTTATGGCGCGCACTTCTATTTCCGCTGCTGTTTCAGTTTGCCGTTTCGCTGTTTTGCCGATAAAGATTGATGGCAGCCGGAGGTTCAGCGTTCAACCCAGAATGGCAGCACCATCCCCAAAATCAGTACCACCCTAATTGCCCATAAATCGCATCAAACGATAGCTAAACAATAGTATATTAAACGAATTGCTGAAATATTACAGAGCTCTGGAACATTTATATATGATTTTAACACACTACTGATATATACTGATATATAAACTATAAACTATAAACTATTTGAATGCAGAAAAGTTCTCCAATAAAAACTAAGGCGAAAAAATTAAACCAGACTGAAATCGGTTGAGTTTAGGCCAAGTTATGATCAAAAAACTCTTAAGGTTTTTGCCAAGTAGTTCTATTATTTTGCTTTATATATTTACATATTTTAAACTATTACCTAACAATGTAGTAATGGAATATACGCAGAGTCCCCAGAAAGCAAATATTCAATTATAAACCCAAAAACATTGATTGATTGCCAGCGAGTGCAACAGTGGCCCTGTAAATTGAATAAGTGTGTAATGCGATTGATTGATTGGCCCATACAATGTTTCCCAAGTTTGTAATTATCACAAATTAAACAGATGAAGATTAGTGGAAAATGTTATGTACAATTTCTCACTTATTTTATTTATTTTTGAAAGATTTTGTCTGGAATTAAAACTCATTTAGCAGCTACTAAAAATACATAGTATATTCCGCATCTTAACCTAAAAAATTATGATCTCTGACTCGAGGGGAAAACCCCCTTCGATTGGCTCTGCTCGATTAAGATTCCCGTGGAGTTTTCCGGACAATTCAATTGATGGATTGATAAACCAAGCGACTGGCAGTTGGCCATCCAAGCCATCAAGCGGAGCGGAGTTTGTCATTCACTTTTTCCATTGAATGCCGACACGTTGCCAACACATTTGCCAAGCTCGATGGGCGGAAAACTGAAGTGGGTGGTGGAAAAAGGGGTCGGTGGCAAGTGGGCGGTGCAATGGCACGTGTCTAGCGATGTGTCGCTATGTGATTTGAAAATATTTGCCAGCGCCGAGGCGAAAATTGTAAATAATAATAAACGGTTTATAGGCGCTGCGCGTTGACAACGATATCTCCGATGATGGCAACAATGAGGAAACTCAACTCGCACACATGAAACACCCAACCCCACACCATCCCACACCCACACACACACACACGGAGAGGGAAAAAAGGAAACGGAGAACAACAAAAGCTAAAGCCGCACATAGTTGTTGCTGCCTTAAGTAATCCGATTTAAAATGCACCAAATACATAATACACCCGCACAATCGCATTCGCATACGATCACGTCGACTTTCAGCACAGCTCCTTATTTTTCCAGCCAACTCCTGCCCAGTTCCCAGTCCCCATTCACCAGCCATTGCGAGTCCTTTCTTCACGCTTATCCCCTTCAGCCTTCAGTTTTCAGGCTCGCATTTGTTCTCAGTGTGTTGGCGTTGGATAACGTCAAACTACATATCGTACTTATAGTATATAGCCGGGCTTTTGCTTCTCCTTATCCCCCCCAATACCTACAATACCAACGATATCCAAGGCGTACACAGAGAGAAAAATATTAAGAGTTTAATAGTACATATTTAAAAAACACACAACACACAATTAAAAGTATTTGAATAATTTAGGAAATAAATAATATAAAACGTTAAAGCTCTTCAGGACAATAGTTATTTAATTTATTTATTAATTTTTGCAAAGTCAATTGAATAAAATTAAGATACGGTTTTTAAAAATAGTAAATTCGAATATTTGATATACTAATTTATTAAAATAAAATAAAGTTTTATCATCCTTAAAATACATAACTTAAATAAAAAATAAACATCAAGAAAACTCTTCAATGTGCTTGCTTTAAAAATATGAAAAATATTGATTTTTAATATTTTTCTTTAATATTTAACAAAAATAACTCTCAAATACGAATTCTCATAATTGATATATATTTTTCTCAGTGTCCCCCGCCCCCTGAATCACCTCCTTTGAAGGCAATGTGGGTTTTGTATTTTGCGCATTACTTGCTTATTTTTTACGGTCCCTGCTTGTGTGCATGTGTGTGCGTGAGAGTATCTGTGTGATGCCAGTGTTGTGCATGTGTGTGTGCGAGTATCTGCATGTGTATGTGTGTGTTTGGGAGCGATGGGAACTGTGAGTAATATTACTCTGTTGTCGTCGGCAACGTCAGCAAAGTTGTCGCCCTCAAATTCAATCTGCATTTTATTCCATTTTATTTTACTTTCCCAACGCCCAACTTTAAATATATCTAACTGCAGGACGAGGTCGGGGCGAAAGCAGCCGCAAAAAAAAAAAAAAACAAAATAAGAATAATAAAAAGTAAAATGCGAAAGGAAGACTCCTGTGGGTCGGTGAGTGGGTGAGTAAGCTGCGGTAATCTGGCAAAACAGCAACAAAGTGAATAAAGTGATGACAAAAGTAAACGGAGCCAGGCAAAAAACCAAAAATAAATACGCGAGTCAAAAACTAAACTAAAAAACACATGAACAGACAAAGGTTTATGATTTTTATTGATAATTGCGAGTGTATTATCGTTGTGTGTGGCCCCCCTTAAATGCTTTTTTACACACTCATTCCCAGCGTAGCAAAAGTTTTGTTAGAAAACTAAGCTGGAAACTGTGCAAAAAAGATTTAATGATTTCAACTTGGTGTACACTAAATATATTTATTATTATTACTTTTCTAAAAAAATTAGAACAGGTCAGAAAACAAATAAACTGTTATCCGTATGGGAAACGGTGCGTATAAGTAATGTTTATAATGTAAGTAGGTACTGCAATATTATCTAACCTCATTGTTGCAATATATTTAAATATAATAATCATAAATCAAACTCTTAACTTATAATGCAAACAATCTTATTAAATAAAACAACAAATATTTCAACAAAGGCAACACAGCGTATGAGTAATAACCAAATTTATTCAAGAGTTTTCTTTATGTCTTGCCTTAAAATTTGTTTAAATATAAATCAGAATTCGTCTTTTACAGTTATTTTGCCTTAATACGTTTTGTTTTTATTTTGTACAAAATGTACCTTAATAAAACATATGCAAAAACCTTTCTAAATCATTTCCCCCAGCGCTGGCTGGCCCAGCGCACAGGAAAGAAATTACAATTATTATAAATGCAAATATTGTTGAAAATCAACTTTTAGCCATGTTTACACTTAATTCATATTTAAGGTTTTTAGAGCTTAGGCCCAGAGATTTCCGCCCAATCCCCCAAAGGCGGCTGGCGAGATCCGCATCTGCATTCCCCATATATTTGCATACAAATTTACGGGCGCAGCAACCGAAAAACTTTGCCCATTTTGCTGGCCAACAAAAAATTTGAGCTGCGCTGTGTGTGTGTGCGGCTGTGTGTTGCCTACATTCCGGGCACTGTTTGTTTATTAGTCAATGCATTACGGCATTTCATTAGCATACCATATTTGCCGGCAGTTCAATGGAATGGAAATGGAAGCGAATGAAAAATGATGCCAAGTGTTGACACAGGCGTAGCCTTGAAGGGGCTGAGCAAGAGGAAGAGAGAGGAAAGGATTTTAGCCATTGAGAAGACGAGGGGGATGACGGTACGTGCTAGGGATGGTAAGGAAATATTACAATTTATTCTGCAGTAAGACTTATTAATTATTAATTTCTATAAAGCTAAGTATACCCAATTTAATATAAAAAAAAAAAAGAATTATGTAAGTTTTATGATCAATAAAGTCTAGATTTTTATTAGTATACCAAAATTTAATTTTAAAGAATAGAAAGCATCAAAAAATATTAACGAAATAGTATCGAAATACATGCATTATAAAAAATTATGTTTACAGAAAATAACAAAAATAGTTCTGAGATTACCTTCAGTCAACATAAAAATGCATTAAAATGATTCGATTTTTTTAGTGTCACATTTTTTTAGGCCATTTTGCATGTTATATTATATTATTTAACAATGATAACTTTCCATGTTAATGAGGCTTTATAAATATGGCCATATTTTGTTATTCAAGCATTTTGAAA
The DNA here is from genome assembly GCA_008042655.1 of Drosophila burlai. NCBI lineage: Eukaryota > Metazoa > Arthropoda > Insecta > Diptera > Drosophilidae > Drosophila > Drosophila burlai. The sequence continues at coordinate 64,956 of VNJT01007014.1, read as the reverse complement.
AAAGTGAGGTAAGAAAATTCAAATTGTATACATAATTTTAGGAACTTTTTTAGCTTCCTAAAATAGTTCGATATATATTTCTGCCATTTCGATACTTTCGATATCATCCCTATCACAATGCACACTCTGTTGCGGGGGCGTATTTTATCAGCATATTAACGATTATTTTCGACATTGCATATGAATACATAAATAAACAAAAATACGCCATCAACAAATAAATGCATGTACAAATAAAGCACATGGGTGTGTGTGTTTGAGGGTATGAGGGTGCGGGTAAGGATACGTGTGTGTATGCGAGGCAATAATAACAATAACAATGTAAAATCGCTTAGATTTCAACCGCAAAATGTAACCGCTATAGAGCGGGAACGATATATGGAGAGGGAGAGAGAGAGAGAGGGAGAAACACACACGCGGAACAAGAGAAAGGCGGAGACAGAGACAGAGAGAAGTGCAATCCACAGAAACCAGGAGAGATGGAGTCCTGGTGGCCTGCCTGCAAAGGGAAAAAACTTATTCGAAATGCCTTTGGGCACGTACAATCCATTCATTCAGCAAATACCAATAATAGACACGTACGGCCCGAGCGAAAGAGACAGCTGGCTACCGTTCGAAAAAGACAGAGCGATGCGGTGTGTGTGTGTGGCAGAGAAATGAAGGCATTTGAAAATGGCACAAAACACAAAAGTCAATGAATAAGCAGCAGTGCAAGTAAAGCAAATTTGCTAAAGACAATGGGACTTACCAAAGGCGGGGGAAAAGAGCGAAGGAGAACATCTACACGTCAAGGAAAAAAACAATTTTCAATTTTAAATCAATAATATTTTCAAGTTTTAAATCATTTAAAAATATATAAAAAACTTCTTTAATTAATCTAAACAAATTAAAAAATTTGCAAACCTATTTGCCCGCACATATTCAGGTTCCATTTCCTCAGAGGACCTTTTTTCGAAGAGTGCCGAACCGGAGCCGGAAAGTAAGGGGAGCCTGTGTAAGGATGCGACACACATGGCATAAGAAAACAATATGGCAAAACAATTTAGATAAGTTCAAACAACTGCCGTTCGCCGCCGGAAAAACGCCTTGGAATGAAAATGTTTTTCTTGGTTAGGAATGCCGCACGGCCCCGAAGGGGAAAACTCACTGTAGTGGAGGCAAAGTTAGAGCAAAGTGAGTCCTCTCCTCCATGTTATAATAATAGTTCCTTCCACTCACACTCACCCCACCTCGACTTTCATCTTTTCCGCCGTGTGCCGCGATCGTTAATCACCGGGATGGGGGATGGGGGATGGGGGTTAAGCAATCCGGCGGCAGGGGTTAAGCAACGGCAGGGAGCAGCATTGAAGGAAGTGCGTGCCATCCTGAAGATCTCATCGCGTCATCGTTGACTCCTACGTCCTACATCCTGCCTCCTGGGTCCTTGTGTATTTGTCATGACAGTGCAGTTCTCTCAACTTAAGTTGCTATGGAATTTTCATTTTCCTCGACGCGTATACGTACCGAAAATATTTATGGCAGAGCGACCCTCCCCCCAGAGGAAGTGTAGGAGGAAGCGCTGACAGACAAGCCCCAAGTAATTTGACCAAGTTCAAAGTAATGTTTTGAGTGCCGGCAATAAAAAATGAAATATTGAGATTAAGCTGGTGGCACTGAACATCAACGATGGAAATACCCTGTAAATTATCAAGATTTGTGTTAAATCTGGGAAAAGGTAATTGTATGGTCAGGTTCTGACAGAGAGAGAGGACAGAAAATATAGACATATACTATATACTAGATATTTTCTTATATACAAAAGTATTATCTTCACGTTTTCGATTATTACATCTTCGATTATTACATTTTCGCTATATTAAAATTAAAAACAATTTTTGCGAAAATTCAATTGAGCCATAAACCATATTATACCAGACTGTGTCAAGAAGTTAAGTAAGAGCATTAACTTAACTTCTTAACTACTTAAATAAAAAAAAAATTAAAAACTTCTGCAAGTTTATATCATTAACCTGTTACAGATTTTCCTTTCTTTCCCCAAAACCCCAAAGTTTTCCTTTGTTTTATATGTTTTTCTAGCTAGCTCTTTTTCGGGTTTATTGGCTACCATAAAAGGGCGTGCTTCCTTTCGGCTGCTCTCCTCTCAAATACTTTTGTTTACGACCTAATTGAATAATATGACCCAGTCGCTTACGTCTTTAGTTTCTCACCATTTCGAGAATTTTACAGGGTATTTTAGCAGGCAGCGGAGATTAAAAAAAAGGGAGCCAGAGCCGGCAAACTGCATTCATTCCTTAATGTGACCCAGCAGCTTGTCAAGTCTTTGTTTTTCTTGTTGCCCTTTTGTTGTCAGCTTAAGCTGATAGCGCTCACCCACCCCCAGCCAGCCCCCACTGCAGCCCCTTGTGGCCACCGTCGTCGTCGTCGTCGTCGTCGCCGCCTCACTAAACCCATTAAAACGTCATAATCAACATAATCATAAAGATAATGCATAACAGAACACTGAAGGGAGAATTTGTACACTGGTCAGCCATATTTTTTTTGTGTCTTCTTTCTCCTTTATTTGTGCTTCTTCATATCTTCCACTTCCGCCGCCATTTTCCCCTGTCTTTCGCTCATTATTATTTCGCCTAGCCTGGCCACAAAAGGCGACTAAAGCCTGACCTTTGCTTAATTATGGTAATTAGCACACAAAAAAAATAAAATAAAATGAAATGTAAAAAAGCCAAGCAAGTCGCGCCAAAGAGGCAAAACCAAACGGATTGGAACGAAACGGAAAGAAACGGAAGGGGAACGGGGTAAAGGGTGGAACGCTAAGCATGCAAAATTGCCGGCCAAGCACACTGAGACAAAATGGGGTCACTAAAGCTTATGAATTACTAAATATTTCCCTTTAATTTTATTAAAATATATTTTAATTTATTTTTATAACATACGAAATATACAAATAATTGAATAAATTGCATTTGATGTGCATTTAATTTCCAATTTCTTTTTCTTTTGTTTTCTCTATTCCTTCTCGGATTTTTCTATCAGTGTATCATCAAGTGCTGGGCACTGCAGCTGCAGCTATGCTCCCTGGGCGCGCACATGGACAAGAATGTAGATGTGGATAATGACGTTGACAACGACAAGGATGAACCAAAGCTGCTGCCCTGATATAAATATTAAAACATAGAAAAAAATGATTAAAAAGAGTAAAAAGAAAGAAGCTGGATTCTGGAAGGATGAGATGGTTGCAAAAAAAAAAAAAAACAAAAAAATGAGCAGCAGCCAAAAGCTGAAAGCTGAAAGCCGAAAGTGAATTGCTTCCGCATTTTCGTTCGCTTTAAACGTTGCTCAAGTGACGCCACCAGCCCCCAAGAGTGTGCAATAATATTATGCAATATTTGTTTCACTTTGTCCTGGCCCGGTTCCATTATTTTTTTTTTACAGTTTTATATATATATATTTTTTTTTCTTACATTTATTTTTTTGCGCCGCTGCTGCGTTTAATTTGCGCATTTCATTTAATTTGCCGTGAATTTGCGGGCCATTCATTTTGTGTTTGTGCAGGACGCAGAGACACGGTATAGAGGGTTAAGAGAGAGAGAGCGAGAAAGAGCGTTAGAGAGAGAGAGGGTTAAGGCTGCAGACAAAGAGGGTTAAAGGGGCTTCCCGCCCTGCTAAGTGGGGACAACTTCCGGTGCTGTCAAGTTAAGGTGCGCCCTTTGTTGCGCAAATTATTACAGTCTGCAGTCTGCAATTCGCATTTCGTTTTTTTTATTATTCTTTCTTTATTATTATATTTTTTTCATTCCTGCAGTTTTGCCTTAAAAATTCCGCTGCATTCTTTCGGGACAAACTTTTCACCAAATTAGCTCAGCGAAACAGAGAAATGATAATTGAAACGTTAAAAGCCAGAGTTTCTTTAATCAAAATATATATAAGAAAAAAACTTGAAAAAATATAAACATAAAAATGTGTGATAAAAAAGCGTATACAATATTTACTAAAAAAAAATAATACCTAGGCTTAAATGGCTTAAGTTATTTATTAGTAAAATAAACAATACCTCAACAATTTATAAATCAAGTTATTTATAAGTAAAAACACACAAGTAACTTAAATAATAAACATAAACAATTAAAAATAGCATCAATTATTTATTATGTATTGTATTGTAAAAATGTAATTTTAATGATGTAATTAAAAAATTTGATGTCAAAAATTGGATACAAATCGGGGTTTAAATGCAGAAGCTTAGCATTTCGACTTATTGACCAAATTTTTTCCTGAATCTTCTCCTTAAAATTTTTGTTAATTATACCTACATTTTTGTATATGTATGTTTTCCCACATTTTCCTCTACTGTTTGTCCTGTCGCTGAACTCGCTGCAAAGGTCAACTGTCTGCCCCTGTGGCCTGGCATCAATCGTGTATCAAGCGCCAGGATCGACTCCTTTGGCCTCATTAAAGAGCTTGCCCTCGACACACACTCGAATGGTCTCACACACGGACGCGGAAAAAGGACGAAACCAACAAAAAAAAAGGACGAGGCAAGGACTTGGAGGGCAGTCAGTAATGTGTAATTTATTGCTCTGCTCAAATTGAAACTAAGCGCCATTAAAAAACAATAAACTAAACATGTAATAAATTCAGACCGAACAAGCGCACACTGTTATACGCTCCCCTCCCTTTTACGTCCTGATCCCGATCCTATGTGTGTGTGTGTGGCATGTCTGTAACAAAAAAAAAAAAAAACATTTACAAAATAGCAACACATGTACATTTCATACAAAAAAAAAACAAAATAACTGCACAAAATAAATTGACCAAATCTGTTGGATAAAAGGATTTGAAAGCAATTAATTGCCAGCGCATAGAAAACATCAACACACATCCCTATACACACTCACACACACACTTGCCTACACACACAACAAATGCTGCAAAATCCACAGAACAAGAAAACAAAATAAGCAACAAAGAGAAAACCAAATTGCAGTTGCCAAATTACCAAAAGAAACAGCGAAACCGAAATAAAAATAATGAAAAAACCACACAAAGTGGAAAAAAACCCAAAATGAGAAAGGCTTCGAGTGTGGGGAAATATTTGAGGTCTCCATTATAATATTGTATAAAAATATTATAGGCACAACGTATACCCAAATTGTGGTTAGAATTTAAATATGAATAATCTCGAAATTCAGTACTTGCAAACTTGAAAGAGACCCAATGGCAGCTTAATGGTTTTAGTTCTCCGTCTCGGCCAAGATGGCCAGGTGGCACACACATCTCTCCAGGTAGAACGGATGGGTTCCAGTAAGCTTCACCAGGTCCTCGAAGCTCACAATTTCATCGTCCTCCTTGCTATTGGGATTCTAAGGTAGGAGAATATTGGTGTTTAGAATAGAATGCATTTGGATGCTTTGGAAAATTCAAAAACTCACATCATCGATAGGCAGGTTATCGCCAGATTCAGAGCAGACTTGATCTTGGATTTCATTTTTCATATCTTTGATATCCTGTTTGCCTTCTTCGTCTTCCAAGTGGACGTTTTCTTGGTTCTCTTTGCCCTTGACATCCTTTTTAACCTTCTCCTTGTGATATTTCGGCATGGCCCCATCCGTCTGCTCCTCGAAGTCTATAATATCTTGCATATCCTGTACAGTCCAGTGCTCATCCAAATCCTCATCTTCCACTGAGTCGGCCTTCAGCTTCTGGTAACAGCACAGCCCACGTGCCAGGACTGGGATGGTTCTTTTGAGGACATCTGGCGGTATCTTGGTTACGTTCACCATCTCCCCAAAGTTCATCAGCCTCTCGTTGTCCAGCTCACGCATAATGCGCTGATAGTGTTTCTGCAATTCTCTATTATTCATTTTGTCGTGGAGTATTAGAAAAGTATTATTGAAGCGAAAGTTTTTGCGTTTTGTAAATTTAAATGAACTAAATTTGCAGTTGGAATTTTTCTCTGATCTGATGTAGTTGATGCGACAGCTGGAGCTATACTGAAATATTGGGAGTTCCATATGTGAAACCCTGGCTGATCTAATGACAGATGGCTCAAGGATAAGCGAGATCTCCGAATTTAGCTTACATTTTATAGGAATCCAGTTAGCCTTGTTCACATTTATTCATTATTTATTATATTATTTAATTCAAATAATTTCTAGATAGTATATCTCAATATCTTAAAGGTTTTCGAAAGACCTTATAATGTTTGTTAACTGCTATAAATTGATCTTCAAGCACCGTTATGATTTTTAAAATAATTAAATATTTTCTAGATATTTTAAAATGTTTTCAAAACATTTTTATTAATTCATAAATAATTAAAAAAAAGGTTCTACATATTTTTTGTTGTTTAAATATTTTAAATGTTTTAAAACCTAAAAATGTTTTTAAAACGTTTTTATTAATTTCTGAATAATTAAAAAAACGTTTTACATATTTTTTGTTGATCTCTGGTGGTCATGGTGAGTGTGCTTAAGTGGCTTCTTGTTCTACATATTTTTGTTGATCTCTTGTGGCCACGGTGAGTGTGCTTAAGTGGCTTTTTGTTCTACTTATTTTTTTTTTGATCTTTTGTCGCCACGGTGAGTGTGATTAAGTGGCTTCTTGTAGGTGAGGAGGCGCCACTTGGTGGGTCGCTTGCGACCGATCATCTTGAGGGCCTTGGCCAGTTGCTGTTCGTCGAACCCAGTGCTCTCCACCAGCTGCTCCATGCGCTGGAACTTGACCCGCTGGTAGGTTGCTATTATCTTCCTATATTCATCAGTCAAAACCACCTGCGAGTATGGATTGATCGCGTTAATATTATTAACCTTCGAAATACTAACACTCAGATCCTACTAACCGGTTTGATTTTTTCAGATATTTTCTGGCCGAACAACTCCGAGTCGTAGGCCAACAAATACCAAGTGCTGATACGCCACTTTCTGAGCTTGATTTTTCCAATCCGGTTGAGGACCTTGCGGAGGATGTTCTTTGGCAGGTGTGTGCGCTCTCGCAGATCCTTGAGGGACCTGTACTTGCGACCATCGAATGCCTTGCGAATGACGCTGTCAGGGCTACCATCGTCAGGAAAAATCTTAGAAAAAGTATAATATTATTGGGATCATTTGTACAATTTTAAATAAGGAAAATATGACAGCAATTATTATGTCATTAGGTGTTATTTTTGTTTACTTCGTAAGTGCATATTTTCAGAACTATGTATGTAGTTATTCTTTTAAAAATGCCAGTTTATATAAATATAATATATACTCCATATCAATTATATAATATAATTTATATCATATAATCTGCAATCTTCAAATATATACTTACATCGTCTTCAATCTCATCTGGTTCTGTGATATTCTTGTGCTCCTCCTTACAAGTCTTCTGCTACAAATTATAGGGCTGGAAATTATAAATATAAAAACCATTTAAATCACTTACATTTAGTTCTTTACCAGCCAGTCCAGGTGGCTTACTGTTCCCTTCCTTTGACTCGACCTCATCCTAAAAATTGTAAAGCTTTCACATATTTAAATAGACGTAACAAGAGAACACTTACATCTGTTTCCATACTGTCCGTTTCTGAATTTTGGCTAGCAGAGCTCTGAAAACAAAAATGTTAATAATATGTTTTAAATTAAATGTATCCATTTGTTATATGTATAATTATCATCGAATAGAGTTTGATCAATAATTTAACCGAAATGCATTGCACTCACATCTTTATCTTCCTCTGAAGAATCAGTACTATCCTCTTTAAATTTCTTCTTCGGTGGTTCGCCAATATTATCATCCTCTTCAGAACTTGAGTGTTCTTCTGAGGTGTCTTCCTCTGAGGTGTGTTCTTCTGAGGTGTGTTCTTCTGAGGTATCTTCTTCTGAGGTGTCTTCTTCAGAGGTGTCTTCTTCAGAGGTGGAATGGCTTGGAGACTGAAAATGTTTTAAACAATATAAGAATCTTTTACTTTATATGTATATTGGCGTTTTTGTTTCTTGTCTTTACAAATATCATAAAATGGGTTGTGATTATGGGTTTAATCAAAAACCATTGCTTACTTACACTCTCTTCCCCTCCGGAGGAATCTGTATTGTCCTCTTCCTTGTCACGATTCTTTGGCTATGAAAACATTAGGCGTTCAGAGTATTCATAAATTACTAATTATGAAGCACTTACATCTTCTTCTATATCATCCTCCTCTGATTCTGATTCTGGTTTCGAGTGAGAGGCAGACGTAGACGCAACCTACGCAATACATTAAATATGTAAGACAATTAAGACAATACCAATTAAGACCACTCACAGCGGGTAATGGAGGAACGTGACACAATATGCTTTCTTTCTTCTTTGGATTCAAAAAGGGTATACTGGCTAATAGTTCTTCGATATTGGTCTTAACTGTTCGTTTTGGTCTCTGCAAAACCCAGGCAGGAACGTAGCAGATAATTTTTTCTCTCTCTTCGCCATTTTCGGTGGAGCTCTGGGGTTTTTCTCCCTGAATAGCTTCTTGTTTAGGTTCCTTTTGGAGGATAGTAGATGGCGCAACCGACTCCTGCTCCTGACCCTGTTGATTTGGCTGGGAAAGCCTGTGTTCTTTGCCTGACGAGTCATATGGAGTATCTGAGCATTCCGAAGCATTGGAGTCTTCTGAAGCATCGGAGCCTTCTGAAGCATCGGAGCCTTCCTCAGCATCCGAGCCTTTCGAAGCATCGGAGCCTTCCTCAGCATTGGAGCCTTCCGAAGAATCGGAGCCTTCCGAAGCATCGGAGCCTTCCTCAGCATCGGAGTCTTCCTCAGCATCGGAGTCTTCCTCAGCATCGGAGCCTTCCGAAGAATCGGAGCCTTTCGAAGCATCGGAGCCTTCCGAAGCATCTGAGCTTTCCGAAGCATCGGAGCCTTCCGAAGGATCGGAGCTTTCCGAAGCATCGGAGCCTTCCGAAATAATTTCTCCCGCAGCAATAGAGGCCTTCAAGCCGAAGGGATCGTCCTCATCCTCGGTTTCCTCGGCATACTCCGAAGAATTGACTCTCTTACGTTTCTTTGGGATGCCAGGCTTATTCTCGGCGCCCTTGGCAACTTCGGTATTCGTGACCCTGGGGACATCCTTGACTTTGCTAACATGCTCGGCTTGCTTGGTTTCCATAGCATCCTTGGCATTTCTGACATTTGCGGCATCCGGGGTATCCGAGTCGTCCGAACTATCGGTAGTTTCCGAAGATTCCGAAGAATCCGAAGAATCCGAAGAATGCCCGGACGATGAGGACGATGCGGACGATGAAGACGATGTGAACTTGGGCGACAAGGAAGGCGAACGGATTGGAGACTTTGGCCTATCCTGCAGACGATTGATAGCACCACTAAAAAACTGTAAAATGTATCAAATTAATTAATATATCCCATACTTATATAGCAGGGAAGTACTGGAGTCAGTTTGGGAATCGGGCGGCCGTGCCATTTGGAAATGCGTTGTCTTAGCAAACGATGCCCCGGTGCGATCGAAAGACCCTGATATTTATTACGCATTGTGGGTAGAACAAATGAGGGTTTTGTTGAAGTAGCTTCTTCTTTGGCCATAGGAGTTATTGGCCTGCCCCAACAGCGTCGCATCAAGGCGTATACCTTGGCAATAGAGGAGGTTTTCACACATTTTACCCGGACAACTTTCCCCGTTGTTGAAACCACGGGAGGTGGTGGTGGGGGTGTTGGTGGTGGTATGGTTGGTATTGGTGTTGTGTCCCTTATTGGTGATAAATATGCAAAGGAGGTCCATTGTGTTGGTTTCGTGTCCTTCATTGGTGATATACAAGTAATGGAGGCTGCTTGTGTTGGTTTTGTTGGTGAAGGTGTAGTGTCTCTCAATGGTGATATAAAGGTAATGGAGGGCCATCGCGTTGTAGGTGTTGGTGTTGCTTGTGTTGGTTTTGTTGGTGATGGTGTGAGTAACATAAAAGTGATGGAGGGCAAACGTGTGGATGGTGTTGATGGTGATGATGGTGTTGATGGTGTTGGTGATGTTGTTGTATCTCTCATTGGAGACATAAATGTAATGGAGGGTAATGGGGTTTTACTGGGCGCGATCTGAGTTTTGGCTAATTTCCGCTTTAGCTTTCGCTTTTTCTTTTCCTTTTTCTCCTTGACTAATGCCTGCTGATCATTAATTGGAATACTTGCGGCTTCGCCATCTGCAGTCTCTGGAACAGAACCATCGGTTGACTTGGAAGTAATATCCTGGGATAACTGGGATCCTTGGAATAAGACCTCTTCCTTATTTTCCGCGGACGACAGACATTCCGAATTGCTTTCTAATTTCTGCAGCTAAATAAGAATAATTTATGTTTATATTTATATAGAATAAATATACTAATACAATTATTTAACTCAGAAAAATTAAATAAGGTATGGACTCCCACCCAAACTTACAGGATTAACAGCGACGCATTCTAATTTTGACAGCTCAAGGTCCTCAGTTATGTCAACTTTCTCAGATTCCTGGGTTAAAGAGGTGCCTTCTTTGTTGTCCAAGGACAGGGGTCTGTCTGGTTTAATTTCGAGTTCCTATAAAGTAAAAAATAGGAATATTTGAATTAAATATTACTTAAATTATTTTATTTTAAACTTACAAAACTACCAGAGGCATTTTCAGATTTTGGCGGCTCAATGTCCTCTGTAATGTCAATGTTCTGAGATTCTTGGGATAATGATGACACTTCCTTGTTGCCTAAAGACACGTTACTTCCTGGTTTAATTTCGAGTTCCTGCAAATAAATAAAAAATAATTTATAAAGATATTTGAATTAAATATTATTTATTTTATTTTTTTTTAAACTTACAGCGCTACCAGAAGCAGATTCAGATTTTGGCGGACCAATGTTTTCTTTAATGTCCATGTTCTGAGATTCTTGGATTAAGGAGGCCTCTTCTTTGTTGTCCAAAGACACGTTACTTCCTGGTATTATTTCGAGTTTCTGCAAATAAATACAAAATAATTTATAAAGATATTTGAATTAAATATTATTTAAATTATTTTAATTTAAACTTACAGCGCTACCAGAAGCAGATTCAGATTTTGGCTGCCCAATGTCCTCTGTAATGGCTATGTTCTGAGATTCTTCGGTTAAGGAGGCCTCTTCTTTGTTGTCCAAAGACAAGGGACTTTCCGGTTTAATTTCTAGTTCCTATAAAAAAAAAATAAAAAAATTTATAGAGATATTTGAATTAAATATTACTTAAATTATTTTATTTTAAACTTACAGGACTACCAGAGACAGATTCAGATTTTGGCGGCCCAATGTCCTCTGTAATGTCCATGTTCTGAGCTTCTTGGATTAAGGAGGCCACTTCTTTGTTGTCCAAAGACACGTTACTTCCTGGTTTTATTTCGAGTTCCTGCAAATAAATAAAAAATAATTTATGAAGATATTTGAATTAAATAATAATTAAATTATTTTAATTTAAACTTACAGCGCTACCAGAAGCAGATTCAGATTTTGGCGGCCCAATGTCCTCTTTAATGTCCATGTTCTGAGATTCTTGGAGTAAGGAGGCCTCTTCTTTGTTGTCCAAAGACACATTACTTCCTGGTATTATTTCGAGTTTCTGCAAATAAATACAAAATAATTTATAAAGATATTTAAATTAAATATTATTTAAATTATTTTAATTTAAACTTACAGCGCTACCAGAAGCAGATTCAGATTTTGGCTGCCCAATGTCCTCTGTAATGGCTATGTTCTGAGATTCTTCGGTTAAGGAGGCCTCTTCTTTGTTGTCCAAAGACAAGGGACTTTCCGGTTTAATTTCTAGTTCCTATAAAAAAAAATAAAAAAAATGTATTGAGATATTTGAATTAAATATTACTTAAATTATTTTATTTTAAACTTACAGGACTACCAGAGGCAGATTCAGATTTTGGCGGCCCAATGTCCTCTGTAATGTCCATTTTCTGAGCTTCTTGGATTAAGGAGGCCACTTCTTTGTTGTCCAAAGACACGTTACTTCCTGGTTTAATTTCGAGTTCCTGCAAATAAATAAAATATAATTTATAAAGATATTTGAATTAATTATTATTTAAATTATTTTAATTTAAACTTACAGCGCTACCAGAAGCAGATTCAGATTTTGGCGGCCCAATGTCCTCTGTAATGTCCATGTTCTGAGATTCTTGGGTTAAGGAGGCCTCTTCTTTGTTGTCCAAAGACAATTGACTTTCTGGTTTAATTTCTAGTTCCTATAAAAAAAAATAATTTATAGTGATATTTGAATTAAATATTACTTCAATTATTTTATTTTAAACTTACAGGACTACCAGAGGCAGATTCAGATTTTGGCGGCCCAATGTCCTCTATAAGGTCCATGTTCGGAGATTCTTGGGTTAAGGAGGCCTCTTCTTTGTTGTCCAAAGACAAAGGACTTTCTGGTTTAATTTCTAGTTCCTATAAAGAAATAAAAATTAATTTACATAGAGATTTGAATTGAATATTACTTAAATTATTTTATTTCAAACTTACAGGTCTAGCAGAGGCAGATTCAGATTTTGGCGGCTCAATGTCCTCTGTAATGTCCATGTTCTGAGATTCTTGGGATAATGAAGACTCGTCCTTGTTGTCCAAAGACACGTTACTTCCTGGTTTAATTTCGAGTTCCTGCAAATAAATAAAAAATAATTTATATAGATATTTTTATAGGACATATAAAACAAATTATATTTTATACATATATAAATATGTATAACATTTTTGTAAATACCTCAAAGGTATTAAAAAAGAAGCTTTATAATAAATGTACCCTCTTATGGGTGTTAAAACATAATTGATTACATAGATAACTTTAAACTTGATCTAATTAAAATTTGCTTACGCTTAAATCCACTCGAGCCTCCGCGGGCTTCTCAGGGGGACTCCCTAGATTCTCCTTAATGGAGGAATTGTCGGAATCAATTAGCTCTTGGTCTGGAATCTCTGGTAGAAATGTTGTCATTTGACTTTCCTCAGGACTTGTTACAGAACTTTTCTGTTTCTTGTTTTGAAAAATATCTGATTCTGTTCCGAACTCAAAGTCAAAATCAACTGTGTCTATGGGCACCAGCTCCGCCTGGGGTTTATGGGAAATTACTGGGCGAGTGGGGAACAATTAGGAGCAGGAGTCACCTGGGGCCGATCATATGTCTCCGCGTAAACATCAATGTAGTCCGCGTGTTTGGCAATGAAGTCGATTAGGATGGCATTAGCATCCATGTGGCAAGCTTGTTGCAATTATATGGCATATATTATTTATTTCTTTTTTTATTTGTTTCTCACTGATTTTTAAAAATATTTTATATGTTTTTTCTTTTCTTTTCTTTATGTTTTTCGACCTCAAAGGCAATGCCTACTTTGGAGTTAGACTGCAGGCCAAAATTGGAAAATAACAAATGCAAAAAAAGTAAATGGAAGGAAATGATGTGTAAATATAAATAAAAAATAATTTTTATGTTTAAAAGACCTTACGATTCGCTTTCAAAACTCACCTGCGGTTTGAAGGTATAATAATAATCACAGACCAAATATTGGCGGAAAATCCAGCGTTGTCCGTATGTTCTTCTCCAGGTTTTGGCTTAATAGGAAAACGAACAATTTCCATAGAATCGCCTTGAACACGCCTTATATTGCAATGATTCTAAATGGATTTTCCACTCACACAATTCTGACAATTGAAAATATTTGAATGTTTCAGACTTTTTAGATACGGCACTTTCTAGCTATTTTTCAAAGGCCTTGACGATACTCTGGCTATAGTTTTTACGATACTTTTTAGGATTGCGAAGGTGAACTTGCCACCTTAATTTATCAATAACAATTGCTAATGTGTTGTTTGTTAAGTGAATTCTTTATTTTATTAGGAAACATACTGTATTATTTTAAAATATTGGTATAAAAGGATTTATATTACAGGTTTTGTATCTTAAAATAATTTGTACATTTTTCTAATTTCAAATTTTGTTTAATATTTTAGTAGAGTGTTCTTCATCATTTATTTTAGTGTAAATGGTATATAATATGGTTACAAACAAATATGCAAATTCTTTTATTTTAAATATAATGAATAGTTAGCAAATTGAAATAATTTGTTAAACTTAACGTAGGTACATAGCAGTACATAGTTGTAATAATGCGAATTCTAATTTTAAAAAACTTTTAAAAATTGTTTTATTATTAATATTTTCTTGCTATAAATGTACATTTCAGTGTTTTTAATTTCAAAGAAATTTTAACAAGTTTGTATTTTATTTGTTAGCCCATTTTATGGAGTTTCTTTATTTTCAAAATACTAAACTTAGTCAGCCTTGCCTTGCTCGAAATGCCTCTGCTTATTAATACAAATTCAATTTGGTTAAATAATGCACTATGGCTAATCTATATGCTCTGCATAATTCCGATCGGCAGTCGCTGGAGGATCTTGGCTTGCCCTTGCCTTCATACGCACCGTTGCACATTGGCATTTGTTTGCTCCTTGCGCCGCTCGCCCTGTGTTGCCTTAGCAGCTCTTGTGGTTTATTATAACTGCATATATCATGCAAATATTCTCCAGCGAGGAATGGCCAGGCAAGAGGCCACCCCGTCCGAACAAGGCCAACCGAAAATCCCAACACAAACACAAACATAGCGAGGTCCTTGTATCAGAGAATGTTTGGTTTTTGGGGTGCGGCTGCTGCTCTTACTGGTCTGGCTGCTGCTGTTAGTCCTGCTCCTGTTCCTGTCCCTGCTCCTGGCTTCCCCTGCTGCCCTTCTTCTGAGGACTGGAAAACTGCAAAACTGTAAAACTGCAGGCGGCAGTGACAGGTCCTTGCCCAAATTCGGTTTTTGCATGCTTAGCTCACCCGCTTTGCCTTCTCTTCCCGGCTCGTTTACGTTTACGTTCACGTTTACGAGAATTATTTTATAAATTTTCATAGTTTTCACTTTGATTAAAAGTGCGGTCATGGCTTCTGTGGCCAGGATTTGTTGCTGCTGGCCAGCAGCTCCATTACCATACGCCAAAAAGGGAAAATGGAAAATATAAAATAGAAAATGGAATGCCAGGCCGCAAAAGTGCACGCAACGGAAATCTAGTCAAGTCCCTGTGACAGCGTCTTAAGCCAAATATCCGTGCCGATGCTGTCCTCATCCTTAGCTGAAGCAGCAAATTCCCAACTGAAGCATATGCTTGGCACGATTGCAAGTGGCTTGTGTATTTTCCTAGGAATTATTACGAGATCGAGGGCACTGGTGTCTCGCTCTGGTCGATTTGGAAATTAAGTCAGGTTAAAATCGAAGTAAAATTTTGTGAAAAACAAATTTTAGTCGAGTGCTTTTAGTTACCTACTTTTAAATTCCCCTCTCCCATCGCTCAGTGTAGTGTCCCTGGATTAGCCAGCAAGAAGTAAGTATTCCTATTATTGGCATTAATTGCTCAGCCAGCAAAAACCGCACTCTGCAATCTCCTTGGCGAGTATTTCATTTTTGTTTCAATATTTGACAAATGCATTTATAATTGCACGCCGCAGATCTGGCATCCGATATGCGTCATCGTCATCGTCTTCCAAACAATTTGTAATTGGTAATTTATGGCTTAGTATACATGTATATAAGCTATATATTTATTTATTGTAGTTTGTTGTTGACCAAAGTCTTCTTCCGATGCTGCATTTGCAAAGTCTTGAGGTTGCCCTGAAATTATCAATTGTCAATGAGAGTTTAGTTGTTTTGGGAAAATGTAGCCTACACATAAAATGCAAAATTATTGTTGAAAATTCAAGCATTATCTCAAGGTTCCTGTAAGAATTTGTACAGTTTTATTGTGTAAGGTGAAAATATATGAGGCATTCAATACTTAACCTGACCTATTTCGTTTCATGCAAAATAAATATTTATATTTATTTTAATAAATATTTATTAATTAAATATATTTCTTTAATGCTGTGATTAGATAACTCTTTAGGTTGTGGTTACGATAAATATATGCATACATATATTTTTTTAATTGCCCGAACTTGTCATTTGCCATCTTCTGCCATTTAATTTCACTAATTAATTTGTTTTCCCCCAAAAAACACACACACACACAGAAACTCGCAGAGTCGTGGGAAAGGGGGCAAGGCAAAGACACGCGGCAGCTGCCGCAAAAGCCAAAAACAACAATTAAACATAAATCTTATAAATTTCCGTAGTCAAAAGTTCCTGCCAAGGCTTTTTGTCTCTCTCCTCCGGCGTCCTCCTCGTCGTCGTCGCCGTCTCCTTTCTCCATGGATGAGATTTCTCGCCGTGCCACCGAACATATTTCATTTCGGCTGCAACTTTACCAAGGGACACGCCCACCACGCGTGGACCCCGCCCCCCATTCCGTCCATTCCGCCCACGTTTCCCCCTTTTTCCCAGCGCCGTGGAAAAAAACTTTTTGCCCCAAAAATGGAGAAGAAGACGTGTAGAAGCGGCAGCGCATTGTTTGTTGTCTAACAGTCTATGACTATTTAAGACAACCCCCAAAATCGCACACACATACAGGCATACAGTTGGGTGGGAAAAAGTAGCAATCAGATATTAAAAAACAAAATTTTTAAAAAAGAAATCGAAACAATTGTACGCTTTTTTTGATGATTTATTTAAATTGGTGGTGCTTAAAAGTCTGACTCGAGACACATTTATCTCTGAGGATGCCCAGCATGTAAGTAACTTACCAGTGTGACCATAGAGCATTTTTTTAAATTTACTTACCCACTTTTGGAGTTATATATTTTTTTATTTTCAATGAAAGACAATTATTGATATTTATTAGTATGTTTTAGTTTCTTCTATTTCTGATTTAAACTATTCTAAAATGTAAATATCTATAAAATATTTACGGCTTATAGAAATAAACAATCGTAATTTTAAGATTTTAAGAAAATTAAAATAAATTAATTACAAATAAATATTAAAATGTATACAGTTTTAATCTCTACCTTTATTTGTATTCATATTTAATATTAATATTTATTTACTAATTATCACCAAAAAATTAAATTAATCATTTTCAGGAAGCCTCCAACTTAGCCCCAGCTGTAAATCCATTTAGACTCACGTGCACAGACCTACATGTAATTCAATTTTACTATTTTAGTTTCACTGCCGTTGGTTTTCAGTTTACAGTTACTACATTGTTGGAGGAAAAGTGCAACAAGGCTACAGACACACATCGAAGGACCACAGAAAACATTTGTTACAATTTCCCACGTAAATACTTCCTGCCAAGAAGCGCTCCCCGCACACGCACATATGCAAAAGCATAATTATAATTGTCATAACACAAAAGCAGCTGAAAATTTAGTGCCAAGTGCGAAAAGTTCCACCAAACTGGATGGATGGTAAAGCGGGGAAAATGTGGGAAAACTGTGGGGAAATGTGGGGTAAGAGTGGCAGGAGAAATTTTGCACTGCTCACCACGAATCGAGGGTGAACAGATGAGTTGGGGAATGGCAGATGTATACAAAAGTATATGTATATATTTTTAAATTATATAAGTTTTGAATATTAAAAAATCTAAATTCTTATGATACAAAAATATGTATATAAAAATGTGTTTAAATAAATGATTAGTGTATTTAAAATTCAATTTCTTCCAATTTTAATTGCTTTAAAATCTTCCCATGTGATTACCCAAATAAATAGGCATTTATGCATATCGATTCATCAGCTTTTCCTATAGTTTTCTAACGGCACTCGCTGGTGCATTTTCTATCCCTTTTTCCCTGGCAGTGACACGTTGATAAATGACATTTGCGGCGTCAATGTGAATTTTATAAATTCTCGCAACTTTCACGCCCGCTGTGTGTTGCTGCTACCACTTCTTCTTCGTTTTTGGCCAAAAAGCAGAAAGGGCTTTTCCGGAAAATTCGAGGAAAAGCGTTGGAAAAACTGGCCAAAACAAAGCACTGACGCCAGCAAAGGCAGACACAAAAAAAAGAAGGAAAATGGAGAGAGAGTGAGAGTGCGAATGGGGTAATTTTTGGAGGGGTGGATCGTCGCCTTGGTAGTTGCATATTTTTTATGACACTTTTGCGGCTTATCAACGTCATGGCAAACACATGCACTTGAGCCCATCCACGTTACTTTTGCCACTAACCAATTTCACACCCTCCCTGGCCCTGTTTTTCCCACCCATCCTCCACTCCCCACCTCTTGTCACATTATTTACATTGTCAACAAGCTGTCGCTGGGTTTTTCACAGCTCTGCCGCCGTTCTTCATTTTCATTATGCTGTTTTTCGCCAGGCTGTTGATTTTCAACCATGATTCATTTTTGCTTTCTTGTTTTTTTTCCCTGTGTTTTTTTTATTTTTAATTTTTCCCACCCCCAGTGAAAGTTTAATTACTATGGCCGAAATCTGACAGAGTCATGATGTATGCCCTAAACTTTACCCAGTAAGTTCTTTGCCGCCACGAAACCAGCTTAAATGCGGCAGGAGGCAGCAACAGGTTGCGATCGCCTTGGAAATCCTTGGGAAAAGCGCTGGGGAAAACTTCAGGGTGCGCTGGGAAAGATCTATAATTTTACATAGGGAAGCTAGGAAGCTAGGCTGCCATAAGAGATCAATGAGCCCGATAAAAACGGTTTAAAAGAATGCTGAAAAATCTTTAAAAGGGCTGGAAAATCAATGCCAAACCCAACTCCTTATCAAATCGGCTTAGTTCGCTGCATAAAACTTGGCCAGAAACTTGAACTGGGAAGCCCCAAGCTTAAGTCGAGCTAACTGAACTTGAGTCTGGGCGTTCCCGGGTCCAGAGATAAAGTCAAATACTTGACAAGTCACAGGTAACAAGTACGAACTTATGAAGCCATCAAGTGTGTCGCATTGTATGGGTGTGTACGAGTGTGTGTGTGGGAGTGCGAATGTGTGTGGGCTTTTGCCAGAGTGCTGCAAAGTTTTCAAATTATTTTTGGTTACATAATTGGAATTGATAACTTTGGCAGAGACTCATTCGGGACATGCACACTGGCACGCCGGCACACTGGCACACCTACACCCACGCACACACACCCTGCACTTGTATTTGTCAATAACAAGCAATTTAACAATTTTCCAACATACAGCCATGCAGAAAAAGCGAAAAAACTCTTGTAAAGTTATCATTCAAACTTGAAAATCAATAAAACTTTTGATACAACTGCAGGTACAGTGATGCCAAGCGTTGATAAAAAATCGAAATTAAATTTTTAAAAATTATCATAACTTGGATTAAACTCAACCGATTTGAGTTTCGTTACTTGTTCTTAGTTTTTAGAGGACGATTTCTAATTTCTGGCCAATTTTTGAAAATTTTAACGATGTAACACCCCTCACATTTTTTTTTAAAAATGAGTCAAATTTTCTTTTTTTGTCCGGATATGGCTAGATCGATTCGGCTGATAAAGAATATATATTGGTTATAGGGTCGGAAATGTCTCCTTTACATATAACATTGGACTTTCGTAGTTTTATTTTGACTAAAATAAGATATATGTATGACATACATACAAATCGACCCGCCCTAATGTATGTATATTTATTTATTTATAATTTATTAAATGTATATTATTTTATATTAACTAAATTTAAACCAAACTACTTAATTACTAAAACATTGATTACAATGGTACATATACTTAGATATATCCCAGCTACAATTTGGCCAAATTGGCAGCACCTTTAACCGCTATAAAAATACGTAAAAAAAAGGAGAAAGCGTCAGGGAAAGCGCCAGAGAAAGATAAAGATGTAGGGCCAACATACACGTGGTATAACCTCTCTCACTGTGACACATATTTCCCTTTGTGGCTTAACAACGTACATTTTTTGTTGCCCCGAAAAGTCGAGGAAACTCCCTGTTTTTTGGAGTTTATGGAGTTCTTTGCTTCGTTCTTTACTTTATTTTTTAATTTTGCGACTTTCAGCCAACCCGCACAATCAGTTTTCGCTATCTGCCGTCGTCGCTGTCGCTGCCCCAAGAAAGTTAATTAAGAAAGTTTGATTTCTTATGGCTAAATAACGCTCCAAAGTTTCACTGACTGACAAATATCGAGCAATAATCAAATAAAAAAAAATACATGTTATAAAAAAGGAGGGAGTGAGAGTGGGAAGGAAAGAAATATGAAATTCCTTTCCCGCAAAATATTTCCTGTAGCCCCACTCATTTTTGCCTTTTCTTTTCTTTTTTTTCGATTGATAAGCAAGTTAAAAGGGGGTCGGGAGGGACGGGCAATAAAAAGTTTTGGCCCAAGCCCTTTGTCTGCCTTGGTTACAAACAAATCAACAAATATTTGTTTCTTCTCCGGGCCATATTCCCTGTTGATTTCCCCGCCCTAACCAAGGGCATCGGCACTTTGACTTTGAGGATGCTGCAGTGGCATTCAAATGATCTTCCACCGAGTTTTTCCTCTGGTTACCCAGGAAACAAGGTCCTTTTGATTTAAGGTTTAAATATATTTATTGATGCTACTCATAAAAGGAGTTCATAATTTTTATTTTAATATATATATTCAAGCAGAAAGAGCACAACTTGAATAGCTTGTATTAAACTATTAACTTGATTGATTTATATACAAATTTCAGTAGCTTTTCCCTTAATTTTTCACATTTTAAATTAGAATTAATCTAAATTATATTTTAGTAAGCATAATTTATCATTTACTTCCTACAAAAATGTATCTGCATGCAAAAGAATCAGTGCAAAATTTCAAGATAGAGCATTACATCATTCAACATATGTTTTTGCTGATCTATTTTTATGCATTTCATTTTACAATTACAATATTTATTAAGTGTAAAGGCCGAAACGGAGAAGCCTTCGGCTTTATGAGCTGTTAAGTGGCCGGCAAACGGAATGGCAATGGAATTGGCCCGATCTTGGGCAGCGAAAGGCCATAAAGAAATAACTTATGAGCTGTTAACTGGACCCGAAAAACCAACTCATGAATTACGGCAATTTTCTGGGTTATTGATATAGCCCCCATTTTAGGAGCCGACACTCTCCTCTCAGCCCACCCACTAATCTCCCAGGGGATTCCCCCTGCTAATTGGCCACGTCCACGAGCAGACCAAATGTTGCAAGCGAAATGCAGAAGCAAACCCGCCGGCATTCATGTCACATGCCACGGAAGTTGGCCAAGAGAGAGCGAAGAAGAAGGGCAGGGACAGAGTTGGGCCAAAAGAATATTAAAGAAGCTGCCACTGCGAGCTAAACAACTTAATGACTTCCTGCTAGTTAGGCCTCCATGAACAGCCGCAGAGCAACAGCAACAAAAAATGGACAACCAAAAAAATCTACACTGAGGAAAAATGTAAGAAACAAACAATAACAAATATTAACAATAATAATAATAATTAAGAGCAAGTAATATTTATACTTATATTTATATTTAATATTTATGTATTGTCAATAAAATAAATGTTAAACCGCACTGATAAAATTAGAAAAGCTTAGAAAAATCTAGCCTTGAGAGCGTTTCTATAATGATATCTTAAAAATGATTAATATCTTTAAAAAAATAAGAAAACCTATTGTATATACCATAATTTATATATTTTTAACAGTGCACAAAAACAAGCGACCAACGCACTCGAAACTGTCGTCAACAACAACATGGACGAGGGCGAGGACGAGAATGAGGACAACAACTAAAGACATCTGTGCGAATGGATGTTTCCTTGGGGCCTCCATGGCCGCCAACGACCGCAGAGAGCGGCCATTACCAAGCGGACAAAGAGGGAGGGGAAGGAAGTGCACTGGAAAAAAATATAATTAATGTAATAATATTATATTATTCTATAAATACAAAAAGTAAAATATAACAAATGTAATGTTAAAAAAGAGCAAGAGGTATAGCTAAGATATTTTATATAAATAATTAAAAAAGGAAATCAAATTCATATCGTTCAAAAATAAACTACATACATTCCAAAATTTTAAGTTTATTTTATATATTAATTTGTTACACATTTTTTACTATTAAAACAAAGAATACGAATTACTTGTTTGGCTTGATAAAAAAGGTATCCATTTGGGCAATTTCTGACATCGTAAATGGAAATATAATTTCAGTACATTAAACATAAAACATTAACTATAAATATATATAAAGGTTAAGAACAACAAATTTAATTAAAACACAATTATAATTATACATTTTAAAATTTTTAATTAAAGTATTTTTTTCACATTTAAAACTGCCTAAACCAGAAAATAAAAAACTCTACATCAATTCTGTTATGCTGTTTTCGACATGTAAAAAATGTATTTCTTATTTTATAAATAAGATATTAAATATTATTAAATAATGAATTTTTAATTTAGTCGATGTGTAAAAAAGTTGTTGCGAAACGGCTCTAAATTTATGTCGCACTTGCGACGCTTTATCTTTGCAGAGAGAGAGACAAAGAGAGAGTACATAAATTTTTAATGCAAATTTCCTTTCTATAATTGTTCATACTTGGACACATTTGCATTTATTAAGCCCAAGCCCAAGAAGCAGCCCCAGCCAGCTCGGCCCACTCCACACTCCGTGGGCCACTTAGTTTGCGTTTATTGTACACTTTTTATGGGATTTTGCCCTCCCCGAAAATACGTTCCGGCTGCTGCTGCTCCTTTTTTTTTTGTGGAAGTTGTGGGTGGGAGATATTGCTATTTTGTTAAATTATGTTGAGCATTTTTATGGCAAGATTTGTTTTTTATGGCATCGAGAGTTGCTCGTCTTGACAGTCGCTTTTCTTTCTCTTTTTTTTTTTTGTTATTCTAAGTGCTTATTTTTATCGTATTGCCAAGGCCTGTCAGCTTTGGGTGGATTATGAAAAAGATTTTGCAAAGAAGAGTGTTTAAAATCAAATTTAAATATTTAATTTATGAGTATATTTAGTATATATTTTATTACCTTAATATATACTTCCACTAAGCATGTAAAAAAGATTAAAAACCTACTTATTGAGAACATTTTAATATTAAATTAAATATTATATTATTAAAATGCATGTCAAACAGTTTTTATGACATACAAGAAGTGTGGAAACTGGTCTGGGGCTCTCTTATTTTATATTTTATACATCCATTTCCCTTAGGAACTCCTCAGAACTCATCAATCGAACCTCGCTGATTTGCATTTGTCACACACACAAAAATACACACACATACACACCATAAGATGGCCAAGGAAAAAGAAGAAGGAGCCAGCAGCGAGAACACTCGGTTGTCTCTGTTTTGACGGCATTTCATTTAATAAAATAAAATGAAACCCAAAAGACAGACATCTGGTGAAGGCCAAAAAAGGTGGCGGGAGGGGTAAGGTGGGAGAGTGTTGACTGAACACACCAAAAATGTTGGGGCATATCTCTAACCAATTTGCCGTTTATAAATATACGAAGAAAAAATCAGCAGTTAATTCTAAATAAAATGTATTCCAATAATACTGCCTTTCGATTTGACAATAAAATTAAAAATCTACACCAATGATTTAAATTCAACAAAAAACCAGACAGATTTATTCACCAACGAAAAAACTTCTCTATAGCATTTCCGGTAAATAAGAATAACGTAGCTCTTTTTTTTTGTGTGTACAACAACACCAAGTACCGACAATTCCATTGCGGAAATGACACTGAAGTGATGAACCAAATCAGCAGCACTTTTCTGTTATTAGAAGCTGTAAAAAATACAAACAGCCCTCCAGAAGGGGGAGCTGAGGGCGTGACAGCTCGAATAGGCTCCAACAATTGCCAATAGCTGGGACAGCAAGAAGGAAAGGCATGAAAAGCTGAGGGAAAGCTAAGGAAAGGCAAGGGAATGGGGCGAAGACAATAAGAAAACCCGATGACAGGGCAGCATTTGGCAAGCGCAACATGTGATGGACACCGAAATAAGAGAGGGAAATATCAATATATACCAAATATATATACAATATTATCTTCACCGATATCTGTTATGCTGACAGGTCCCGGCGTCAAATTATCAAACTGTCAAACCGAAGCCCAACAACAGAACTGCAGCCAATTTGAATTAATTAAATTGCCCCGCAAACATATTTGATGTAATTAGCCCAACAAATTACTCCGTCGCCCCATAAATAATCAATCGGGTAAACACAGTAACGACAGAGAATACATATATCTCCATATGTATATGGGCGTACACAGTGTTTTCCAAAACACACAAAAATAACTAAACAAATAAATACCAATTTGGTTGTGTTTTTGGGGCTGGAGTTGTAGTTGGAGTTGGAGTTGGGAAGAAACATAAATTAAGTGAGGGCTGCCTTCGAAAACGGAACATGATTTGTGGCAACACAAAGTTGCATGCAACTTGCCCTGCCCCGGCGTGCTTCCCTCCCACCCCGCCATCAGCCGAGACTGCTAGTTTTTATAATATCGGGCAACATATGTTGGCAATAACGTGCACCACGGGCCCATCCATTTGGCCGGGTCCAGCCTTGAACCACATCGTCGCATCCCAGCCCATTCCATATCGCTGCCTCCTATTATTGCATAAAGTTTTACTTTTATCATGGCCAGCGTTGTTGGGTGCATGGCACAGATAAAGAAATTGTAACCAACATAGAAGGAAATCTGCATCATTTTATTAAATTTGTTCCTGAAGTATTATATTAAGAGTAATAGAAAGGAATCTTTAATAATTTTGAATCTTTAATAAGTTGAACAACAAATTGTTGTTAATAAAATTTACATGAATAAATTGCTCAGTGAATTAACCAAATGTACCAATAAATTGATGTCCAACACAATCAATGAATAAATTCACTAATGAAAATTCACCAACAAATTGCTGCCAATGAAAACTCTTGAATTCACCAACTATAATTAACAATAATTATCTTTAAGCATTTCTATTTCTTTCTTTATTTTAACCGAATTACAACAATGAACTAATCCATACAATAAATACATAAATAAATGTAACACTAAAATATTAACCATAAATTCACCATTTAATATTCATCAATAGACATACACCAATGAATGACTCCAATGCACCAATCTAAACTACTGTGAAGTTTCTAAGATCGGAAAATATTTAGAAATGTATCAAAAAAAACATTCTGTAAAACGATTAAAAAACGATTTAAATTTGAAATTAAATATTCAAATTTGATTACAATTTTTGTTTTAGTGTACTCAGCTCACTCTCTTGAAAAAAAACTAAGAACAAGCTTCCAAGAAGCAGTGTAAACTTCTTAACCAAAAGTACTACAACACAAAAGCAACACAGATATACACACACACATTCGAAGCGAATGCGGATACGGATATGGACACGGATAGGGATACGGATGCGGATTTGTGGCCCAGAGGGGAGTTACGAAACTTACACCATTTGCGCAGCTTTCGGCTTGTTTTCCGTCCACCTTTTGCCACGTTCCTCGAACTTTTGGCCTCGTCTTCTTTGGCAAAAAGTTATGCGCGTCCAGTGTGGCCAGAGCTTAAGTTTCTCTTTCGGTACTAAGCGGCGCTCGTGTGACCATATAAAGCGATTACCGAACTCTGATCTGTAAAGCGAAAAACCATTTGCCGAAGAAGTGGCCGCCAATCTACTGGAAGTAAATAAATTGGCCAGCTTCCAATGGCTTTACTAACATGTAATCAAAGGCTTTGGGATTTCGTATCAACACCGAGAGGAATTACACAGGCAATTTTAAATAATTTCAAGAAATATATCTAAGCTACTGACGGAATAAAGGGAGAAGGAATAAATAATACATTTAGTGAACTTTTAAGGTAGAGAAGTAATTATTTTAAGAGTAATTCTTTAAGAGTAAGAGTTTGTATATATATAATTTTTTAATATATATTTTCATTATATTTAAACTCAGGTTTATTGACCTCTGTTTTATTTTTATTTTGGGTTAGTAGCCTAGTTCCCCTATTGCCTTTCCCCGGCAGCTCTTGTCACGCTGATTTCGGTGGCTTATAACCCACTGATTCTGTTGCAGCCACTGGCTCTGGGTTTTTTTTGGGTTTTTGGGGTTCCCTCCCCTTCAGCACAATCGGCGGGATCAAGCTCCTTCACAGCGGGCAGTCTCCAAAGCTCCCAGCAACTTCCTCTTTTTCTCACTCTTTTTTTTCTCGGTAAACGCCACAAAACCAAACTTTACACAAAGATTATTTAGTTACCAGCTCGGGCTCTGTCTGCTGTAGGAAATAAAGAAACAAAATAAAAAGAATAATAGTAATATTGCCACTGAGCAAGATTTAGCTGGAAGACCATTGGGTGGTCCTGCCATTAGCTAGACGGGGAACAGGTTGTGATCTTTGCCTGTTGCTCATCAGCTCATAGTTATTTAATTGTATTAACATTCCCCTTTATATTGTTTCAGTTTATTCAGGAACTTAATATAAATAAAGGAAGTGGAACCGTATGATTTCAGTGAGGCAACCTCCCTATATAAATGCCACGGCCAGACTGCCCACACTGAGGACATTCCACAATTTGTATGACATTCGCAATGACACACTTGGCAGGCGATGGAGAAAAGGATTCGCCAAGTCAACTGCACACGAGTTGTGGCAGAAAAAAGGGGGACCCAGTTCGAGACAAAAAAAAAACCAAAAGAGCTAAAAACTCAGAGAAACAAAGACCATATCCATGCCTGATGTGGGATCGGCTTATTGCCGCTAACCCGGTTCAATTTCTAGTCCCACTTCCAGTCCAACTTCGATGCCATTGTTAAAGCCAACTGCCGGACAATTGAGTTCTCTTCGCATCTATCGCATTCTTTCACCAGAGTTGTGTTGGTAATGACATCGGAGGGTAGACTTGTCTCGGGAATACCCTTTCAAGGAGTCCAGTTTAAAGGGTATGTAAGTATTAATAAGGTATTTAAAGAATATATATATTTTTTGTAATATTCAAGACATGTAATTAAATATTCTACAAAGCTATATTGCTTCTATATAAAATCTAAGCTTATAAGTGTGATTTTTTCCAGAGCAGAGGCACACCTTTAATGAGCATGTATAAATTATTCTAGTGCCCTTGCCCGTAAGGGTATTTGAGGTTTGTTTAAAGCTTGCTTTTAATACTACTTTATTTTTTATTATTTTCTCTTTCTGTTCAACTTTGCCAGCTCCTCCTTTGTTTTCTGCCCTTTCAGCTTTCTTGCGCACGATTTGTTTTGCTGCTGATTCTGCTGCTTTGACGCTTTGCACTCCCAATTGGTTGCAAGTGCAATATTTTGATTTGCAATTCCTGCCACCTCTCCGGCTTTATCCTTGGGATAAATTTAATTGCCATCTAATGGGTGTGTTTTGTTTTTTTATATTTCATTTATTTGTTTTCCTGTATTCTTTTTTTTTAATATTTATGTGGAATCTGGGAGATGCAAAGCATTCCTCAATCTCTTGACATTTGTATGCATTGCGGGAAATGCAAAAAGCTAAAACTAATTTCCATTGTGCAAATAAATTTTTCCCTTCGTCCTTCTGCTGTCTCGTCATAATTATGTCTGTAATACGAATTTGTGCTTTTCCTGGTTAGATGGATTGAGGATTGATTATTGCCAGTGTTAGCTCAACCTTCTCTCCCTTACTTTATGTTTTATATATTTCCCCGATCTCTGCTGTAGTTTTTGATTTCCTTTATTATTTTTCCTATGTTGTTGACAGCACTGTTTGAGGATGCAGCCTGCAGTTGCTGCCGCTCCCAAAGGGTTGCCAGATTGCCTGACTTTTGCTCAACGACGCCGGGGATTCCCCCAACTGGCGAAGTTGCTGCTCCTGCTGCTGCTTAGCCATGCACAATGCATACAAATTGCATTACAATCAGCCAGGGCAAACATGGAAATATATTTAAGAAAGGGAAATGCTTGAAATCGTTAAAAGAAACGAACAAAGCATGGCAAATATTTATATACAAATATTTTTGCTCTAAGCCCAAGCAACACAGAGTGGAAAAGCAGAACTTCCTTTTCTCTCTTTCTCTGCAAATTGTAAAAATAGAAATGGAAGTGGAAAGTGGAAAGCGGACGGACGACAAATGCAAAAATTTCCAAATGTAATTTGGAAAATTGCAAAAAACCGAAATGGGCGTCGGCAGTCGTCGCACATCACGTCTTTGGCCAGCGACGCCCACTGAATACCGCCCCCGGATGGAGGAGTATCCACATTAATTGGCAGCTCCCTGTCGCCCGAGGACGTTGGATGTATCTTTGTATCTGCTGTATCTCTGGAGAAAGGAAAGATGAAAGCCAAATATCGGTACTCTGGACAGGAACTTACTAGCACAGCTTTTAATATAAAAATTTGTCTTGAAATAAATGTTAAATTTATGAATTTATATACATATATAAATCTTAAAGTACAAAAAAAAGAATTTATTGAGGATATAAGAGTTCAAGTTGCTTTAATTAACAAAAGCATCAACTAAAGTGAATATATTCTGCAAAAAACTTTTGGATACAAAAATAAACTGAAATATTTTTGTATATTTAAATATATAAAATATACTACAATGCCCATGCAGACCTTAGATTAGATCATAAATTTCTTACTCATTTTTTTACAATTTCCTGGAATGTAAATCATCCATAGAACTCCCATTAATTTAGCCATGGCTGTTTGTACATACAGATATATACGTATATTTTTTTAATTTGTGTCGTCTTGGTTGACAAGAAAGGAAATACTTTATTGTTTGCATTTATAATTCATACGATATATCTTCTTGGCATGATCCTGCGACGCTGCCGCGGCCTTCCTTTGAGGCGCTTGTCATTTTATTTCATTACATCTCATTGTTGTCCCTTTTTGGCTTTTGTTATTTTCTCAAATATTTACATGTACCTTTTTTTCTTATTTTCTTTACTCCGCTCTTCCGCTCCTCCGCTTATTTCTTCATCTCCGTTTATTTTTTTCACCATTTTTGCCCCACAGGAGAAGTATATCCTGCTGCGTCAGTGTGCCTGCCTGCTGGGCTGTAATGGCATTTATTAATTGCTATGTAAATAACTTGAAGTCAATTTTAATGGCGCAATCCAAGCAAGGCAATTTGCAGCCTCATTTGATTGCCTTCCGCTGCCCTCTTCATATTATATATTTTCTCAAGATATTTCGAATATTATCAGCATTTTGCAGTCGTTTATGAGCAATTAGTTGGGGGACATTCGTTTTGAATTGAAAACATTCTTAATTGATTTTTAAAAAATATTTTTATCAAATAAAAAATAGCATTCTTCAACTAGTATTAAACATTCTCTTCATTTCTTTCGATTTATTCTATTTTAAAGTTAAAGATAAATTCCCAAGTATGCTCTATGTCTTAGAGTTTTATATTTGAACAATTCAGAAACTCATAACTCACCAATAATTCTTAATTCCCTAGCTACAATGCCCATTTAGGTCGATGACAGGGACAGGGTTTTCTATTTTTTGGCAAGTGACTCTTGGAGTTGGAAAACTAAGCCAAAATAAACCAAAAATGAACCGAAACGAAGCATGTGCTTCGTTGTATGAATGAGTATTTCAGTTATTTCAACTGAAGGCCAACATAATGCACACAAAAATGCCAGCATTTAAATGTGTATCT
Source organism: Drosophila burlai (assembly GCA_008042655.1). Taxonomy (NCBI): domain Eukaryota; kingdom Metazoa; phylum Arthropoda; class Insecta; order Diptera; family Drosophilidae; genus Drosophila; species Drosophila burlai. Next base: position 35,423 of record VNJT01007014.1, on the reverse strand, counting down.
CTGTCTTTTTCTCTCGCTCTCTGTGGATCTCCGTCTCAGTGATTCTGCATTTTGGTGGACACTTTTGTGAGGAGGCCACGAGTGGTAGCTGCTTGTAAATCTCTTTTTAATTGCATTTAACCGCAAACAAATTCCGGCTGCAACTCCCTCAATTTTAGACCAACTTCAGCTGCAACTCCGCCAGGCCAAAAAAACCGCACGTGAACTAAAATGCTGGACAGGACTGGGCAGGACAGAGGAAAGTTAAAACAGGACACACACACACAAATTGTTTAAACATATACCAACCCAAATACAATCCAAATCAAAAAAGGCGCCCAGACAGCCCCGCACACAGTCACATCCACATCCACAGTCACAGGCACAGTCACAGTCAATTATACAAATTGCATTTGTGTTGCTCTCTTGCAGGACATTTGCATACCATTCCCAGCCCATTCCCTAAGCCGCCTCAATCTCCACACTCCACACTGCCAGCTGCCACACCGCCCACCCTTTAGGCTGCTTCTGTATTGGATTTAGCCACACGTCGTATGTCGCCCACGAAAAAGTCAGCCAAAGCTGTATCCCAACCACAATGCATATGCACACACCTTGATGCTGAGCCGATTTTGTGGGGGATTTTCAGTAAATGGGGTCAGAAAACTGGGTCTCTCTTGTAATTTATTTATAAATAATTACAGGAAAAGTAAAAGTGAAAGAAAGAATCACCTCAATCCCTGATCTACTCCTAGTAATTCAGTATAAACTCTTGCTGCCCCCACAGGAAAAATCATTGCAAAAGTATATATTTTAGATTTTTAAATTCAACATTTAAAATGAATCTAGATTCTACGAAAGATAATTTACAAGACGAAGGTGCAACACTTGAAAGAAACAAATGGCTTGTGATATATGTATATGTTTAAATTAACAAAATAATAATACAGCATAAATTATAAATAATTGTTTTATCCAATCCCAACAGAACGGCAACGAAATTATCTTAGTTTAAATTCAAAAAATTAAATTTGCACACTCGAATGAAAACTATATCTAAATTTAAAGAATGCAAGAAAGTAACTTTTGTGTTTTATTATATTTTATGTTTGCTTTACTCGACTTAAGTAAAAGTCGCCTTAAAGGTTATGCGAGGCCCATCAGCAGTTAACCACAAAAACGGACATTATACCATATATATTCTAGATATATATGTGCTACTCATACTCCCTTTTAGTTTTATCTTAGACATTTTTTCTTGTCTTTTGTTGGCCTGCCCAGTTCATCTTTTAATTAATTCACAAGCAGCGTAAAAGTTTTGTAGCCACTTTGGGCCTAGACCGCCAGCAGTTCTCCGCCGCCGCCTACCGTTTTCCCTTACAATTTTCCTGCCTTTTCCTTCGCTTCTCCAGAACACAAAAAAAAAAAGAAAAGAAAAATCCAGCGGAAAGGGCAGGAAGCACTTGCAACTATGGCGAGAACACAACGCAAGAAAACTTTTCTTATACAAAATTATGGAAAACTTTTATTTCCATGCATAACACACATACGCCCCGTTGGCCCTGCCGGTATCTCTCTCTGTGTATGTTTGTGTGTGTGTGTGTGTGCGTGCGTGTTTATTGCTTTACTTTTTGCACTCTTAAATAAAACTTGCATGCATGAGTCTGCCTGGGTGTGTGCGTGGGTGTTATATTGTGTGTGTGAGCGCACATTTATTTATTTAGTTTCGCTGCCGCTTGGCGTAAGTTTTTTATTTTATATATATGTACGTATTATATTTATATATATTTATATGTGCGTTGATTTTTTGTTTTCCTTTTTTGGGCGCAAAATTGGCACATCAAAAAGCGGAAAATTTAAGCTCGCTCGCAAGTGCAAACAGCTCAGAAAAAATTGATTGAAACTGTCGTATCAGCAATCGGTCATGGCTGCCATTTATGGGGGCTTTTCCCAGAGCTGGCAATCGCATCAAAAGTGCAGCAATACTATCGATTTTCGATGCCACCTTCGATGGACACTCACTCGAGGGTCAAAACAAATCATAGCTTATAGAAAAGGATATAAGAAATCAATCATCCGAATCTATTCTGTAGTCTTGGTTGATAAAAGTCGATAACAGATGAACATATTTTTACGGAATTAATACCAATAAATACTGATACTGATATATAATCTGTAGGTTTATTCGATCACTTTTATCACTTTTATCTATTTTTTTTTTGTTTAATATAATATATTTTAAACGTGTTGTGGCTGTTTGAATTTATTTTAATGAGGAACATAAAATATGTTTTGAACCTAACCATGTTTGTGTTTGAATAATTGGAATGTTTGTCATATTTCAATAGTTTTCGATTTGTTTTAGGCCACAGATAATATTCAATCGAAATTTAATTGAAGCAATTTAATTTTAAATTTTGTACATTCCCAAAAAAATTTTTTAACAATAATGTCGTCAGTTCCAGCTTGTCACACTTCGTTCTCGTGCGAGAGAAGGAGATTTATAAATTTTTCTGCGGTTATAAACCCGGACAAGTTGCCTTTATGGCTGGCAAATAAAACTCCGGCAAAAAGTTAACAAAGAGCCGGAGAGAGATAGAGTCTGAGGGACTAAGAAATTATGGGAGCCAACCAAGAAGAAGATGGCCATGTCATCATCTTCATGGCGAGTTTCGGAACGTGCCAATGAGCTGTTCGGGCCATTTTGCGACTTTTTATGCGACTGCTAATGACACAATTTGGTGGCACAAAGAGGCTGTGAGGAAGTGGTCTGTGCGGAGGGTGGGGTGCTGGTAGCTATAGGGACATGTGACACGCACGCAAAACAATTAACTGTTAACACTCACTCGCACACACGCACACACGCTTTTCACGTTTACGCTAATCCGCGATGACCGTTTCACTTCACTTCATTTCGCTTGTTGCGTTTTTATTGGGACACAGCAAGTAAAACTGTGAAGGAAACCAAGAACATAAATATAAATATATGATATTAATATGTAATTGTAGTTATAAAAAGGATTAACTAGGATTCTCCTAAGTAAAACAATTTGGATTCTTCAAAAATACAGGAAAATCTAGGTTCGAGGTTTCCAAGACCTTTTTTTAATGGGTAAAGCATATACTACTGTATAATGTAAAATTGTGTAGCTTACTTTTCGACACTTTTATACTAAATTTGTTTTCTTTTGGTAAGTAAAATTCTGCGTTGTAGCTGTAATTTTATATATTGAAAATCTCTGGAGATATTAGCACATTTTTCAAAACCTAATTCTCTGTATTTTATTTGACAAGTCTTTACTTACTAGATTTTTGTAAAGTAAAATATTTTTTTAGCTGCCGTTTTAAGTGATTAAAGATATCTTGCAATTTTTTTAAATTTTGTACAAATATATTTGAGTGCAATTTATATACAATTACTCTTTGTTTTATATGGCAATGCTTTAATTACTATATTATTTATTTATTGCATTTTTTTGGCTGCAATTTTAAAACCTATTGAAAGCCTTTTTCTACATGAATTTAAAGTGTAATTTGTTAACAGTTTTGAGTATTTTTTTGCCAATCTTTTATTAAGTAAATTTTTTTTGAAGTAGTGGTTGTACACTCTTACCGTCGTATTAAATTATTTGAGATCTCTGTGGATTTTTAAAACATTTTTTTAGACCCATTGAAAGCCTCTGTCTAAATAGTTTTGAGTGCAATTTGTTGACAATTACTCTGGTGGCGCACATTTAGCGTTGCAGTTGAGTTTTCCCCGCTAACCAATGACCCATCACTCCCTCTCTCTCACTCCCACTCCCTCTCTCTTTCTCTACCTCACACTCGCACACACACACTCTTAGCCAGTTGTGTGTCCTAGCGTCTAAGTATGTTGCTTCCGTTTCCGTCGCCGTTGCCATTACAGCGTGAAGAAGTGCTGGCCGAGGGGACAGTGTCTCTATGTGTGTGTGTGTGTGGGTATAAATGGGGCGGTGTTTCGGTCGCATTGTTGTCGCAAAGTGCTGACACACACTCGCACACTGCCACACTCCCACACACACATGCATCATTGGCCATTATCGCGTGCGCCTTAAAAGCACAAAACAAGAGCAACGAGACACCGAGAGAGAGAGAGTGGGAGAGTGGGCAAAGAAAGTTGTCTAAAAGCCAAGCCACCAGCGACAAGGACAATGAAATGCCACTGCCAATAAATAGTGAAAAACAACAACAACAACAACAACAGCAGCAACAAATAACGGTAGCAGCAAAAATAAAAAAAAATAAATAAATAAAAAGAAATCCTCGCAGCATCGACATTTCCTTTGACTCCGCTTGCTTTATCGCAACAATTGGCAATTGGATTTGCTTTTGTTTGGGGCCACGGGGCGTATGCGTAATGTATTTTGTATCTCCTTCGCAGTCGTCGCGACAATCGCAATTTAGTGAGGCTTTTATTGCCGCTCGGTCCCCACCGCTTTTCCTTTCCCACCCACCATCGCCCCTCTCTCACTCTCTCTGAGCGTAACGGCAACGCTCCCACAGCCTTTCCTCTGGGCGGCATAATGGAAATTACTTGATTATCGTTTACACGTCGCCAATCGCTCAGCGAATCTCAAATGAATGAGAGTGGCTAATAGACCACACGCACACAGAGACACACGTTTAAAGAAAGGACCAGCAGGACAATAGGGAAATCCAAAGGCTGGACATCCGTGAATCTTATTGAGTTGTTTGTTCCAGCAAATTCACTTCTTTGGCCTGGTGGGGCATCGTTAACCACGTATTTACCCTGAAAAATGTATATTTTTAAGAGCATTTTTTACTTCAACTTATTAAACAAAATAACATTTTTGTTTGGAATAAATATTCATAATTATTATATATTTATTTCATTGAACAAAAATTTGTTAGCGGTTTTTTCATGTATACTATAAATGTTGTTTTAGATTTTGTTTTTTTTTTTAAATTATTAGAGAAAAGTGTTGATAGTTTAATTTTTCTCTAACACATATTCTTTTAGATTTAATTAAATAATAAAAAAAAAATTGTGAATCATTCAGCAAGATTTTTAGAAGACTCTGCATTCTATAAACTTGCCTTCAACTTGAATCAGCAATCACTCTGCCAGTCATTCATTTAATATGATAAAAACTCTTTCAAAAATTAAAATACAAATTTTTGTAAATAATTTTTAACTACGTTTCCAAAAACATTTAAAAATCTCACTACCCCGAAAAGATTTTTAGGGCATTAACCAACGCATTCGATTCGGTATTTATACGCCATTTACAGGTCCTCCTTCAGCAGTGTGTATGTCTGTGTGTTGTGGCAGTAACTTTATTGCCTTTTGGGAAAATGAAAAAAAAGGAACATCATTTACTACTCGCTTGTTCATTTCTTAAGCAATTTTGGGGCATTTTTATGCTAGGCTATAATTAAAATTGTTGCTTGACCCAAGAAAAAAAAAACAATAAATAAATGAAAATAAACCAACAAGAAAAAATACAAATAAAGTAAAACTAAACATTGACCGGCATTTTCCCCCAATTTCTTCACTCAAGCCAAGCGCTTGGCCAGCTGATTTGGAAAATTCATGAAGGAAATTGGGGGAAATGGGTAAACGAGGCAACTGGGACTTGGTCAAGCTGCCACTGTGCATTCAGCTCTCTGCTCGCTTCTCGCTTTTCTCATCTCGCATTTTGGGGTTTCAGTTTTCAGTTTTTCGGCCAAAGGGAAAGCGACAGGTCGAAAGTAGGTGAAAATGTCAATGGGATCCGCCAGTAGTTGTTTTTGTGGCCATTGTTGGCTCTTTGGGTTCGGCAACGGCTTCGGCCTGGAGGGGAGACCCCCAACTTCAGGACTTCCCTTGGCTTTCGGGAAATGGTGAGTTTGCGCAGAGCCTCCGCCATGGTGAGTTTTTCCGCCTCAAGACTTAAGAGAAGACCGTAAGAGAGTGGTCGAAGAATCTCCTTAAAACTGCAATATTTGTCAGCTAAACTTGAAAATTATTGGCTTGAGGGGCATAAAGATATCAATGTTAATCTACAGGTTTTATAAATAAATATATATAGTGGAGAAATGTCACCTATCTGAAGCTTATTTAACAGGATTATGTGTAAACCTTGGCTGTGTTTAGCGATCTTACACTCAAATAATTTCCTTAATGATTGTTAAAATTTTTAGGAATAATAATCCTTTTGGAATAATAATTTATTAAGCATAGAAACCGAATTTGAAGTCGTATACCTTGCCCCCAAAAAATATAGAGAATTTTATCGATCAGTATGAAAGTTGTTAGCAATTTCCCACTCAAGTTTATAAGGAGTTTCCCCAAGTATGTCACCCAAAAGTATGCAATGTTTTCTTGGCTACAGAATGCCGGTTATTTGGTGGTCATACTTGCCTTTTTACGTTTTGCAGCCTCCGGCTGGGACTCGTTAGTCCGGCTTGGCAAAAGACGGAGCTCTGGGAAAATGGAAAGAGGGAAAGGGCCTCGGTCTGGGCGTGGGCTTGGGAGTGGGCGTGGGCGTGGGCCGCACACACGCACTTGGGCGCGCCTAGAAGTATGCTCTGACAACTTTGAAGTGCTCTTGCTCTTGCGGCCGCCGTCATCGTCATCGCAGTAGTCGCGATGTCGCGTCGCTTTGACTTGTCAAACAAAAATAATGCCATTTGCCAGTTGCAAGAGTGCTCAGAGTACTGCGACACCCTCACCTTGCCCCTCCTCGCCCGCCGCCTGGCAGCAACATCTGCAACAGCAACATCAGCAGCAGTGGCAACATCGACAGCAGCAGCAACACGAATCCGTTTTAATGAAGACCCCAGTTTCCCAGTCCCCCAAGTCCCCGCAGGCCTCCGCTGCTCCACTCCTCGGCTCCTTGCAAAAGTTGGCAAAGTTGGCAGACAGTTTAAGTGGAAGGCCAACACTTAATATCGGTTAAAGCTAAATTACTGCCTTAATTGCAAATCAAATTTGAAAAAGACATCAACCTAAAGTGCGCACACAGGCGGAAGCTAAAAAACTAACAGCCATCTGTGGTGGATCCTTCACGATGGAAACCAGCGTTGCAGAAGGTTACTTTGCGATATAAAACATTAATTATTAGAAATGTAATATAAATAATATAACAATATATTTAGAACTTGTAAAAAATATTAACATAAATATAAAATACATCAAATATATAATAATTTACTAATTAAAGTTCTTGAACGAGTATTTCTAATATTATTTAAATATATACTTAAGGTGTAAATGCTTTGCAATTAAAATATTTATATTTATTAAATTCATTAATATTACTAGCTAAAAAAATATAATATTAAAAATATACATTTACCAGGCTGCTTCAGAAATCACTTGAACGATAAAATTATTTCAAAATGCACCTAAAAATATTTTAAAAAAATGTAAATTCAATCTTCAATTCAGAAATTAGTATTTAAAGTAGCCTAATTTGAAACACCTTTTAAAGGGGTTTAAAAAACAGCAATGATTTTTATAGTACTCTAAATATAATATAATATATAATATTAACCTATTTCGTGAGAGAATATCATATTGCTGGAATATTTTAATAAACTCTCTTCGTAGGGAATATAGTTTCTATAGGTTCTAACCATAACCATTGAGGAATTCCGCTCGAAGACATATTTTTCGCTCAATTTTAATCGGCTGACGGGGCGCGTGTGTGTGTGGAAACTCTTTAATGTAATTGAAATGTCATGAATGAAGTGACAAGAACACACCAGCGGCAGCCGGAAGTAGTTGCTGCTGTGGATGTTGCATGTGGCTGCCAGGCGATGTTGCTGTTGGGCACGCGGCAAACTAAAGAGGCGTTCGCGTTGGCGTATCTACGTGCGGAAAAAATAGGGAGAACGGGGAGAAAACTGAGGAAAACTGGTGAAAAACTAGGAAAACTAGGAGACCAGGGATAACTGGAAAATCTGCTAAAGGTGGAGCGGTTGGGAAACCATACACGCGCCTGTGGCGCTAAGTAGCCCCGCCTGCCATTTCTAGCTTCCAAAAAATGTCCTGTCAATGGCAGCCTTCTTCTCTCTCTCTCTTTTTATTTTATTTTTTTTCTAGTAGCCACAGGCAATGGCAACAAAGGCAAGTGAAAAAGCAGGGAAAATGGGACAGCGAAAACCCCGAAAAGAAGCTATATTAGCCATGTCTACATTGATTTATATAAATATAATAAATATTAATAGCACTTTTGTTTATTATTTTATTGAGTGCCTATGTAAGGTAGTTCTTATAGGTGGCCAGCTCATTATTATAATGCCACAATGGAGTCGTCATGGCATTCCATTTCCAGGACAAACAGCAGCTGTCAAAGGCAAAAATAGCGCACAAGTTTGGACTTCATTTTGCAATCCACAAGAACTTCATTTGCTAGTGTGCGGGGAGGCGTCAGCATCAGCTTCAGTGCATGAATGTCAGGCCAGAGCCAGGCACAACCACACACCTAGCAGCTAGGTGAGCTGTCAGCTCATTTTGCCAAAGGATGCCAGCGCACGAAGGATGCGAAGGATGCTGGATGCTGGATGCCAGGAGGCCGGGATGCTGAATGCATACGAGATGTGATGCTGCTGCTGCTCTCGGCAGATGCCTGCTTTAATCATAATATTAATAATATTAAAAGGTAAATATCAAATGCAACTGCATCTGGCACTGATCTATAGCCACTCACTCTCAGTCCTCGCACTCTCCCTCTCTCTCGCTCGAATGTCAAAGGAGGATGAGTGCAAAAAATATGCAGGATATGCAGGATATGCAAATGGGCCAGCACCCAAAACTGGGACAATAAATCGAGAGAGACAGAGAGAGAGTGAGGCGAGGCGGCATTACCAACTTAATGGCCTTGGAATTATCCCCAGAGAAAAAATACTGCTTAGGCTTTAGCTTTTATTCTTAAATTGCCTTGACTTGAAAGCCCTCTTAAGGACATATTTTCTACACACCAGTTTATATATTTTGCCTGAAACAAACTTAAAATGTTTTTAATTTTCTCAGTTTTGAAAAAAGCAACTTGAAGATTAATTATTAATTATTAAATATTTATTTACTTGAGAAATATTTTATTAACCACACCTAGAGAACCACTGAACCCCCTCCATCTGAGGCTCAAATTAGGTTTTGGCCCTTAACAGAAATCAGCTTATAAGTATCTCAAGTACCCTCAGTCGTACCTTTGCCAGCCCAAGTCCAAATCCAAGTCAGAGCCAAGGGCCTTGCCTGATTTCAACATCAATTAACTGATTTGCAAGCTGTTGTTGATCCTTGGACCGTTCTTCTATGAAGCATTATTGTGTTGTGTTTGCCGCTGTAATTGTCAGACATTGTAACGCAGCTACACTCAAGTATCGGCAACCCATTGATTTCCCCTTATCGATGATGAACCTTGGGTCAAGGATATCCTTAGAAGTTATTTAATATTATTTAGAAAATTCTTTGAAGCCATTAAACTAAAGTCCCTACATTTTTCCTTTATTTTTATTTATAAACTTAACTTAAAATTAAATTTCTTTTATATTTTAAAGACCACTGTTCGTCGGCCATAATTGGAGACTGTTTGCTTAATTTAATTCAGGAAATAATTCGCGGGAAACTCACTGGGAAATTGAGTAATGCAAACGTGTCATTAAGCACTTAAAGGCACTTCGAGTGAGGCTTTTCCGGGGAAAGTTGAGGGCGGTGGGGGGCGGCAGACTTAGTGCGGTCTCCGCGGTTTTGCTGCCAACGAAAACCGCCAAAGCACAAACTTTCAATCATGAGCATTCAACATGAAATGCCCAACGAAAACAATTAAGCATGATTACAGCAACAACAACACAATGCCAGCCAGCAATTAGATGTTTATGTAAATTATATACAAGAGGCCCACAGAGAGGGGGTGGGGGCAGAGAGCGGGGAGAGATAGGGACAGCGACAAGGACAGTGACAGCGACAGAGACAGCGACACATTTGCATAAGTTGAGCGGGACAGGGGGAAAGGACAAGGGAAAATGCGGGTGGGAAAATCCATTGCCAATCGCTGGCCCAGTAATTAGTGGCAATTACAACAACAGGCGGCAGGCATGGGTTAAGCTACGGCCAAGTCACCAACACAGGAGATACCCTTAAATTTTATCAATTTTTTAGTGTTTTTTTAAACCTGAAACAAAGAAAATTTCAAATAAATTGAAATTCATAAAAAAATATCTATAATTAATATGAAAATATTTGAATTATTAAATAAATGTGTTATACTTTAGCTAAAAGAGAACAGAGTTCACCCCTCGATACCCTGCAGAGCATAAAAAAACGGTAATAGAACAACATTTGAGACTGCGGCAGCGGCTGCGGACTCATCAAATAGATGAGCGCAAATAGCAATAAATTTCACACCAAAGCATTGGACATTAACTAATTAATTGTGTCGAGGCAGCCGCAAAAACAACAAAGGCGAAATGAATGCGAATTAAATAGGGGACAGGACAGCACACAGGACACGGGACACAGGAAGCGCAGCCACAAAATTTCTCGTCAATGGGCCAAGCATTCCAAATCGCAATATACAATTTATACAGATATAAAGAAGACAACCGAGATCTTTGTAGCCTCAATCTCGGGGGGCAAATATTGTTGATGGCATTTCGCTCCAAAGGGATAATTAATTTTATAGTTGATTAATTTGCACTTCATTTCCCGCCCAAAAAGATGATGAGCCAAAAGCTATTTGCCATTCATCCATCCATCCATCCATTCATCCGTCTATCTCTCCTTTTACTTGACTTCCCTTTTTGTTGGACTCTTCCTTGGCTTTCCCCTTGCTTTTTTTCTATTTCTAGCCGTCCGAATGTCCTTTTTCGGTTAGTTTGCTCCAACGCAATATATTTCTGCTCAAAAGTTTCGACTTCTGCTGCCAAATTAGTTCTGAAGGCATTTCGCCTGCTCCTCGACAGGAGCTGAGCAGAAATTTTGCGGACAAGAACGAAGGACATGCTGGATAGATAGATGCCTTGGGGCAGGGATAACTGAAGATAAATATATATATATATTCAGAACACACAAAAAGAGACTATAGCAATTAAATTCGTTATTTGACTACGATTTTATTAAAAGTGAAATAAGAAAATGTATTTCAAACACAAAATGCAAGCGATATATTTTCAAAAGAGGAAATAAGAAATCCTTCCTTAAATTGATTGAATTAAAAGCCATTAGAGAAGTATTTTACAATCCAAAAAGGACTCCTCCTCATCGATAAATACCCAAATTAATACCACAAAATCCGATCAATTAAAAGTCGCATAAATTGCTATTGGCCCAAAAACACCTTGGCGGTAATTCATTCCATAAACCCCGTGCAGTGTCCAACCATAATCGATTGGTTTCCTTGAGGCAATCAATTAGCCAATGCGGCATAGGGCACAATCCGAGCTTCGTCCGTCGTCGTTCGTGTGAAGAGTGCTCTTGGCCACATTTAACTTTTGCCAATTGATTTCTTTTTTCGGCCATTTATTGATGGCGCCCCGAAGTTATGGGCCCAAGAAAATTGTCAACAGCATCGAGGCATCGAGAGCAGGTAATAAAAATGTCGGAAAATATGCATTTTATGTATTTCATTTTGGCCAACACACAGAGAGGCAGCCTGAAGTCGGTTTTGTGGCAATTAAGATATGAGATACAGTGGCCACAGAAACAGCAGCAGCAGTGCTGCCTTCTCCTTCGATGCTTTACGGTTATACCCGGCAGCTTCTGTATTCCGGCATTGTACTCTTATTTCATGCATAAGTGCAGCAAAGGGGATTTTTGCAATTTTAATTTGTTCAAAGTGCACAAGCACACAACACACACAGCCGCTCGACCCATAAACAAGAAAAGAACATGCTGGACACGCTTCATCAGTCAGTTAGTCCAAGGCAAACACACATGGGACACTGCCAGAAAAAGTTGGCAAACTTTAGTTGGGTGGAATTAGTATGTATTTATTTAAAGTATTTTGTAGTTTATATAATATATTTTTATTTTATATATTTTATATTCAAATTTCTACTCTTCAAAAATAAAGGTAAGCCTCTGAGCATAATTTTTGATGAAAAACACCATAAATAAGATCATCTTGTGTTTCGTTTAAAACTTCCAAAGCAGAGGAATTACGCTTGGACTTTTGCATTCTATCATCACTGGGAGATTGCAAAGAGTCAAAAGTGACCACACTTTATACTTTCCTGATTTACTTAAATAGTAAAAAGCATCATGAAAAGTACGATGGAAAAACATGTCCCGTGCGACATCGATACAAAGTCAATTTAAAAAAAAAGTAAATGATCTTCTTGCTTTAAGACAAAAACATTATTAAGATAAATGATGGCACAACATTTTAAAATTAGACTCATTCAAATATTCCTTTAGGTTTCGCTAAACTTTGACTTTAAACGGTAGGCCGACAAAACGACTTCCATTTTTTGTCCCGTGCGACATCGGTAGTTTTTTGCAATTATCTTGAAAATGAAAAGTTGACCGAACTCAACTTTTTCACCAATAATAGAGAGGAAAAGTAATAATTTAAACTTACTCGCCAAATTTGAGTTGCTTTAATTGTATCTTTTTTTTTGCTTTAAAAGCGTAAAAGTTTCCCGTGCGACATCATGGAATTGCCCATATAATAATATAATTTATATTATATATTATACCATATATATTATCCTATATTTTATTATAGAAAAACTTATTTTATTTTTCACAGTTCTGTTTATCAAACATAAAGCTTCACTTTTTCCTGAATTTATTTCAGAAGAAAGGAGCCACTTTCTTGCCTTCAATATACAAAGTATTTCAATTTTTTCTAATCCTAAAAATCAGCCCTTTACATAAATTAAAAACAATACAATAACCTTCATATAAATGAACAAATTTCAATCTTATTATTTACCGTGTAATACACCAAAACTTTTGATTTTTCCAATGTCAGTCTCTCTCTATACTGATGTCCTGATGTCCCCCCCATATCCCCCATCGCTCTTTGTGCGTGAGCAAACATTTTTCAGCCTAATTGTTGGCATTATGCTCAGCCATCATTGTCATTTTATATATCCCTAGAACTTAGCCGAGATAGATGGGAAGGGGTGTGGCAGGGGAAGTCGGAGTGGATGCGAGCAGATATAAACTTTAATGACGAATGCCTAATGTGCGAGGGCCATAAAAAGTGTCGCGTCTGCAGCGCCCATCAAAAGTCATTCCAAAAAAGATGGGAAGTAAGAAAGCAGCAGCAGCAGCAGTCAGAAAATAATGACGGGCAGCAGTGGGTTTAGAGGGGGAAGGCGGTAATGTGACGGCAACAGCAAACTTTTTGGCAATTAAGTGGCAGAGGAGCAGCTTAACCCCTTGAGGTTTGCCAGCGAGCTGATTATGTTTTGGAAGCAGGATATGGATATAATTTAAAGGAATGCAATAAACATGATTTAGTATTGGAATTATCAGGTATATAACTGACAATTTAAGGTCTAGGGATCAACCATATGTAGATTTTAAGTATCTAAGTTCATTTAGTGGGACCACTTTACAATAATCCATATCATACCTTCTATATATTTTTATAGATTTTACCATATTTTCCTTATCATATTTTCCCCTATTACCTAATAACTGTCTCTTAGACTTCTTCCAAAATGTAAGCTCCCAAAAAGAAAACTTGCAAATTCCCGTCACAACCCCTTTTTGTGTACAGGTGACCCGGCCGACTTCACTCAGTCTGTCAGTTGGTCAGTCAATCATTTGGGTAGATGGAGGCAGAAGGCGCTTTGTATCATTAGCAGCATCTGAGACTAAAAACCGAAAGGACCAAATGGAAGGAGCTGCAAGGAGGGCGAAAACCGAGACCGAAGTGTGAGCTAAAAGGTCAATTTTCTTGCTGATTTCTCTTTGCGTTTTCAGAGTTGGCCTGGCTCAAAATTTATGAGAAGGCAGGAGCACACAGGACCAGGAGCAGGAGCAGCGGTAGGACCAGGCACTACGATATGGTGACACACACTTGGAGGACTCGAAGGACTCGGGACAACAAAGCGCCATTATTTTTGCGTTCGATCAAACAAAAGTCCCAAAGATTTATGCCAGCTCCAGAGAGTGGGTCTGTGTGTGTGTGTATCCTGTGTGTCCTGCGTGTCCTGTGTGTGTGCTTTTAGCCTAAAAGCAGGCTACACATGTTAGAGGCCAGCACACACAAAACCCGCCCCACAAACAGACGAAAGAGGGAGAGAGGTGCGGAGACAAGGATGCGTCCCTCCATTCATTCATTCATTTGATGCTCCTGTCGTCGCCGCCGCCGCCGTCGTCCTCATCGTCCTCCCTGTCCTGGTGACAATGAATTTATGCACATGTATGCAGGCCTCTGTGTGTCCTGTAAATTTGCTTGTTTTTCACAGACGGAAAATGGGTTGGAGAATGAGAGAGCCAGACAAGACAGAAATCAAAAGAACATTGGCCGCAGGCCCATTGCCGTCGTCCCTTCATTCCCCACAGGACACATTTTGTGCGATAATTATCGATGTCCTCCCCTCAAAGACAAGCGGAGAATGAAGCCTAAAATGATGACACCCCCCAATTTCCACTGCTGTGTCTTCCTCACCTCCCATCCCGCCATAGCGGAAATGTGTGCTGCAGCTGGGAAATCGTTGCCCGAAACAGAGATTGCCAACATCCTTAGGGCTGTGGGGTTCCTTTTTTTCTTCTTCCCTTCTCACCACAAACTCAGAGGAGTGAGAATTTGGGAAAGGCATTTAATGGACAGCAGTATTCGGCAGTCACAAGTCCTTGCCTCACTTTTGTGGGCCAACTAAAATGTCAAAGTGAGGCTCGGGCACTCATAACGCCCGGCAACGGTGCGGATACGTAACGCCATACATTGCAGTTACTAAGGAAAGCGCTGTGAATAGTCATCATTGGAAGATAGTAAGGAATTTAGGGAGCATATTCAGAGTATAAGAAATATAATATTAAGAGTAAAAGTAGTAAAACGAGTATTTAATTATTAAGATTAAAGCTAACTAATTGAGGCAAGAGGAGCTTGTACGAGCTTCTATATGAAATATTTTAAAAAGTATCCAACAGCAACTGTGTATATTATATTATTTTAGAAATTTAAAAAAGTATAAAGTAAAAATAAGGAAATATAAGGAAATATAAGTACTATCTCCCCTTAAAGCAACTAAAATAAAGACTGAAAGCCGCTGTGGCACCCAAATGAAATGAAATACAATCATTAATTCCGTTTTGCCAGTGGCGAAAAGTCCGTCCGGCTAAGCCTTAACCCCTCCTCGAAGAGAAAAACTTCTAACACGCCGCACTACACTCTCGCCCCCCTTTGGTATCTGTGCTTCATGCTGCGGCAGCCAGCAACTTATGTAGTTTCGCTTTGTCCAGGACAAGGGCTAAGGGAAGGGAAAAGCAAGCAAATCGGGGAAAATTACCAGGCAGCGGGGAGCCTGTTAAAACATTAAATGAGCAACTCATTTACAAACTCAAACAGCGCTCATAAATTCAACTAAATATCATGAACACAATGTAAATTTAAAGTTCAAATCGCATTAATCATTTTTCGCAAAAAAGGGGAGTGGGTGGGTGGTCGGTCTACGGGAAATTCCCCAAAGAAAATGCCAGTCTTGGAGACAACTTTCAGCGACGCTTCGCACTGAGATGAGAAGGCCATGGATTTGATTACGCCACCGGCTGCATTCAATTATGGTCTCCTAAGTATCCCCCAATGAATTTATGGCCAATAGATGCACTCGAAAGCGCTGAAAGTTATTTATTTTACGATTTGCTAATATAAATGGTTACTTATTTGATAATTAGGGCTTAAAGGGGTGTATAGGAGTTATTTAAAAAGCCGGGAAACAAGCTTTTCTTATAAGGACTTCACTTGAAATTACTTTATTCATAAGTATTTATTTTTATATTGTAGAAAAGTTTAAGAATTGTAGGTTAATATTTGTTTTATATTTATTTAAACTATTAAAATAATATAGAAAATAACCAGAATACTGAGATATAATTAATAAAATTGAATTTCATTTAGTAATTATTCTCTGATAATACAAAACAAAATATATATGTATATTTAACATTCACTTCAAGTCAAAAATAGTAATTACTAACTTATAATTAAAGAAATCGAATAAACCTTCATTTCATGCCAATAATACCCCCAAAACAAAACCTAATTAAGGGGTAGCAACGGCAAACGTCGCTTTTTATTCGTTTTTTATTCGCTGGCAAAAGTAAAACTCAACTCAAGTTTATTTCGGTTAGTCTTTGGACTTAGCAGTTGAAAGCAAAGTCTGCAATTCAAGTTGCATTAATCATCAACTTGTTTCAACCGCACTCGCAAACACACGCACACATTTCCATCCTTTCGAACCTGGACTTTTATTGACTGCACCTGTGTGTGTCTAAGTGTGTGCCTGTGTGGGTATAAGTGTGTATAAGTGTGTGTGTAAGTGTGACTGTGTGTGTGCCTGTGTGGTGTGTGTCTAACGCTCTTCTAATAGACTGCATTCCACCGAGTTCGCCCGGCTGGCTCTTTGGTTTGTCGGTTTGGTTTCAGGTTTCAGGATTCAGGTTTCAGGTTTCGGGTCGGGTCTCGTTTCGTTTTTGGTCCTGGTACTGTGACCGTTTATAAATTATCAGGCAACAGCAACTGACTTTTGTATGGTCACTGCGGCCAGCGAACATCCTCCCAGCGAGCCTCCCACCCGGTTCCGTCCGCACCGAACCCCCTTTCGCCGCAGCAGCTCATAAATGAAACCACAAAGTCACTTTAAGTGCATGCCACATAAATTCAACTCAAACACGAAAGTCAGTACACCGGAAAAGTTAAATATCGAGTGGAGAGGAAAATAGAACAAATTGCAGTAGCAATAGGTATAATTATCGATCGCTAATCAATATTATTTGATTTTTTATTAAAGATATTAATTTGTGGTATTTTTTATCTTTGTTTATAATCAATAAATGTTGTCCCTGAGCTATTGGCATGCGTTCTGGGGTACCAGTACGTGGGCGAACCCATCGGATCAGCCACGGAAAAAGCTAGGAACCATAATCCGATGAGATTCAACATGGTTCAACATGGAAATTCCACCTAGGTAACCTGTGCCAGTTGCATGCCGAGATCTGCTTACTTTTCCCACGAAAACCTAATCCAACTCCTAACAAACCCCACAGCCAACTCAAACAAAATCTTCTCCTTCCTCTACAAAACCAATCTCATACGCAAAATATAATACATAAGCTCAATATGTAAATTTGTTAATAATCGTGTGTAAATAACTGTGATAAACCGCTGAGCTCGGAAGGACTTAATCATCTATGAATTTCGGCCAAGTCCGCGGTGTGTCGACGAAAGGTAACTGAGTGTCCTCAACTGCGGGTAAGTCCGAACCAAAACTATTATCATATTATCATACACCCTACATACAAAGCTGCTAGCACCGATCGGTAAGCGCCAAAAAGGGTGGTTACAAATTTACATGTTAAAAGGTATTTACATGTCCCTCTGATTCTCTACGTTTCTGTCTCTCGATCTAAAGCTAACTTAACAATTAAGAGCTGCTATGGCTTACTGGGTGGTTATAAACTAACATATTGAACTTATGGACTTCATTTTGTGTATGAGATTGGCTTAAAAAGGCGGTATTCAGTCGAGATTCTAAAATACTAGGAAGTTGCATGGTCGTGATCAAAAAAAGAAAAAGAAAATAAAAATAATGGAATGCAATTTATGAGTAAAAGCCCATACATAAAGCTCCTTAAATTGTTAAACAAAACACATATTTTTTCAGATTATTGAGCATTTTAAGCTTAGTTTTATTTCCCAGAAGCCTGAATAAATTATTAAAGAACACAATACCGCGAAGCCAACACCCGTGTCTATGCATTAGTTCCGCTCACTGTTTCTCGCTGGCAAAACTTTAATTTCATTTGTGCAATTTCAATTTTGCCAAAGCTTCTAATGAAGTGCAAATTACACAAAGCCAAATTGCTTTAATAAAAATGCTAAACAAGAACGGCACAAAACTGCCAAGAGGCGGGGTGAAAAAAAAAAGAAAAGAAAAAACAAAATTGCAAACAAGGAAAATAAAAATAGAAATCAACTTTCCATGCATATTCCCCCCGCGTTTTTCCCCATTTGTTGATATTTTTTCTTCTATTTTTTGCGCCTGTTTTCTGTTCTTTTGTTACAACAAACTCAAACACATTTTCACTTTGCTTTGAGGGCTCCTTTCTCTTTTTTTCCCTTTCCCCTTATTTATGTGTGTCTGTGTGTGTGTGTACGGAATGCAAATTTTCCATGTGAGTTTACACTGACGTGCGTAAAAGTTATTGTTTCAAATTCTGCACTTTCAATTGGAGTTTGGGATGAATATCATCCCAGAGCAGCGGGAAAAAACTAGCTCCCTTCGTAAAACGGACAAAAACCGGACACAAAACGAAGGTAAAATATATTTTGAAAAATGGTTTTTAAACGCCATGTGCATAAAAAATTAGGCAGGCACTTTAAGCAATCAAATAGTTTTTAAGAAAATACCATGGAAAAGGTAAACGAGTTTTCTCCAGTAAAGATTTTAGATTTTTTTCTATTTTTAGATGAAATTCTGCCACAAGAGTAATATTTACAAATATTTACAAATGATCTTCAGCTATTCCCTAAATACTTGATGATGTAATTTCTCAGATTGAACTCAATACTAATACTGAATATTTTATTTTAAATTTTTAAAATGCCATTTTATTACAAGAATAATATTTTACAATATCTTAAAATGATCTCCATCTATACCTTAAATATTTTTGATATATTTTCATAGATTGAACTGAGTACTTACCCCTGATTCCCTTTTGAGTCGCTCATCATGGTGAATGCAACGCAAAATCATTGAAGCTTTAGTGGCTTCTTTTTTTCCTCTAGCTCCGCGCCGCCGGCTAACAAAATGTGAAAAAAATTCTCGAAAAAATTCTAACACAAGGCCAGAAAAACTCTTTGAGGTGAGAGAGTGTGTGCCCCGCCCACTGGCCCCCATCCGTTTGGCGGGTATGCGAGTGTGAATTGTAAAACAAACGAAAGATGAAACTACAACTGAAAGCGGCCTGAAAATTGCTGCCCTTTGTGCCCAGTTACAGTTAACGCTAACCCATCGAAGGGGGCAGGGGTTGGGGGTTGGGGTTGGGTTGGTGCTAAAACCCGAATCAGAAAACGGAAATAGTCTAGGAACAAACCAAAAAAAAATACAGAGAGAACCCCCAAAAAGTGCCCAAAATGCCCAGCAATGGGTGAAATGTTAAAGGAAATGCCCACCGAGGGCAATGAAAATTTGATTTTATAACAGGAATTTTGATTGGCTGCACTTGCAGCACATTGCACTTGGCTCCCAGAGAAAGGGCGAACGCAGCTTGTTTACTAATTCTAATGTTTGTTTTCCTCTTGGGATATATACCAGGAGGACTTGGGCACAGATTTTGGGGGCTAAAAACAATGAGAATGAAAATCGGGATACTTTTTGCAATAACCCATTTTATTTAATATATTCATTGAGTTACCTTAAAATCACAAACATTTGAACATGTTTTATTGATTTATAATGCTTATTTCTACTACAGCAATGACATTTAAATTTATGTATAGTTAATTAATATTTGACCACAAACATATGTCACAAAGATTTAGTTTTTTATAACTAGCAAAAATGGCAATTTCAAGCCAATAAAAATGCAATAAAATAATAATTAATTAAAATTTTCGATAAATAAATAAAGAATCTCTCTTGCCAAGGCCTAACTGTTTAGCATTTTTAACTAGCAATTCAAATATAAATTTAAATTCAGTCAAAAGGCAGAAAATAATATTTAAAATCTATTTCGTAGAAAATGAAAAAGATTATTCTTGCCAAGGCCAAGGCAAAAATATATGTAATATATTTCTTAAAGATTTAATTTTTTTTAATTAGCAAAAATGTTAATTTCAAGTCATTACTAAGGCTTCTGCCTTATTATGTTTAATAACAATTTTACTAAAAAACTCTGGAAATCTTAATAAATTTCACAGAATTAAGGCCATTTGAAGAGCCCTTTCGTAATAAAAAAAAACCCAAGCAAACACGGGGGAGTATGCATTGGAGCAGCAGCTGTTGATGCTACCAATTACGCGGGCACTTTAAATTTTAATTAGCTTCGGAAGAGGGGCACTTAATTAATTACTAAAAGAAACACCGAACACGTACACACAAGCACACACTCTTATACACACACGCTCACACATCAGCAGCTAACTAAAACTTGACGAGGTCGTCGTGTCCACCACCCACCCCCCGTCGAACCACTAACTAAATGAATTATAATGCGCGGTCATAAATAATAATAAATATGAATTGAGTGCGCCTGGCCTGGCAAATAAACATGCATTAATATGCGGCCAAGGATATTGTATATGAAATGTTCAAACACACACACACACACAGAAGAGAAAAAAACCAAGCACATACAAACACACGCTGGATAATTAACGACACTTGCGACTCGCGTCTGCAGGCAAAACATTTGATAAATGGCCAAAAGCCAGGCGTGGCGTGGGTGGGGAGCAGCTGCCGCCTGTCAGTTAAATTTAAAGTTACCCACTATGACGTAAGGCCGTAAGACCAAGAAATGTTCCTCATATTTGCTTATTTCCCATTTTGGCAGATAGATACGAAGAGTATTCATAAAATTTTCATGGTCCGAGACGGCGAGAGAGATGCGGGCAGAGGGAGCAACACCTCAACTCAACTCAAGTTGTGCAAACAAGAAGGGTCGCAGCCCAAGCTGGCAAATAACAGGCAGACAGCAGGGGGGTATTGGTACACTGAGATAAACTCCATTATCAGAAGGTTACAGGTACTCTAAAACCATATCTAGCAGCATACATTTAGGTAACCTTTTAGCCAGAGAGAAATATAAGGCATGACAATGAAAGTGATCCTGCTCGAAAGACCAAAAATGCGTAGTGGGGCAGCCAGAAACATGAGCCAAACAGCGGAGGAAATTAAATAATACATAAAAAAAATATGTTTATAAATCCCACCAAGATAATAAAACCGAGGCCATCTAATCTCTAAGACCATGTATTTCAATGACCTCAAGTTAGTATTCAATATTTTTATGATGTATATTATTTGATGTTAAATTATTTGAAATTTATATTTATATACTACTTTTTTTTTAAATTTTTACATTAATTTTCTATCAATGCCAACCCCCTTTCTTTCCAGTGCCTTACATTGGTAAAAGGATTGAGAGCCAAGGTCCTAAGCCGGAATGAATTGAGCGTAGAAGCATAGCAGCCATAAAAAGGCGAGCTGCAACCGATGAAACCAAATCAGGAGCCAGTCCAAAGAAGAAACCAGCTGTATTTCATGCAGATGGCTTCCGGTGCTAGGAGCCGGGATACCCACCAATCCTTCACCTGCCCACTACGCTCTCAACACCACTCTCTCTGGCTGACCGAAGGGCTGGACAGATAGACAGATAGTCAGATAGACACCGAGTTCAGTGTTTAATTAATGTACGGATTTTGGGTTTCCTTTTGTGCAATCAGAGTGCAAATCAACTGTCAATAAGGCACTGAACACACACTCACAGACAGACAATATTCTCGTATACTCAATGTTTATACGTATATTTTCCATCTTTTTTTCTTATCCTTATTTTTATTCATATGTATTTTGGTGCTCTTTTAGCTGCAATTTGTGAGCTTGTCAAATAAATTGGTAATTCAAGCTATACACACACAGTAATTACGCTTGACGAACGTAAAAGGGTTACGTGGCGTAAGCCAAGCCAATGTGGCTTAAAGTCATATTAAGTATACGCTGGGTTGTTTAGCCAGGAAATTCTAAGTTGAGTCATGAAGTTTTATATTTATATTTAAATATGGAAAGGATTTTAAGTAGTTCAAAGATTTTATTTTTGGGAAAGCGTTAATAAATAAAGCAACAAATTTAAGTTGCTTCTAGGTTTTTCTACTCATTTATATTTACTAAAAGTTTAAAACATAAGTAATTTCTGGTACGGAGCAAATTTTCAGGCTTTCGTTTATTTTAAGTAAATTAAGTAAATTTGTAGTATTCTCAACACATAAAAACTCAACTTCATAAAAACAATATACTTATATGTTTATTACATTTTTATTTTTAAATTAACAAATCAATAAATAAAATCTATCTAGAGAATTGGAGTTTATTTTTTAACATATTTCTTTAATTTCTTTACTTGGTCCTTGTAATTTCCTTTTACATTTTGCCACCTAAAATAATACAAAATTGCAGTCTTCTGCTGCTGAGCTGCGTATGGCTTTTAAAATATCATCAATTCGCGGATCTGCAGGACAAAGTTTCCGCCGGTTGTCGCGCCTCTGACAAGGTTAAGTGTCCTTTGAGGCACAAACAAAGCGCCTGCCGCGTCCTGTCTTTTGTTGTCAGCTGAGCACAACAACAGCCCACAAGATGGCTGCTACACCAACAGGCACACACACACACACACACACACACAACACTCGCACACAAACAGAACCAGTGAAAAGACTAAACTGTCGCCGCTTTGAAGTTGTTTTTCTGTTGTCGCAGTTTTAAGTCCGCCGTTTATACCCTGGAATCCAAGGATATTATCAGCAGAGCATCTATACTTTTTAAATCATTTGAATTCATAAATATTTCAATAACATTTTTTAATGTGTTTTTAGCTATAAAAAATATAACATTAACAAGCTTAAAAATCAGAAATTTAAGAAAATATTTAACAAGTTTAATGTTCATAAAATTATATGAAAACAAAGATTTAAGGTATAATTATTATTATTATTTTCCTTATAAATATATATCTGAAATACAAATAATAAAATAAATAATTTAACTAATTTCAAAGTTCCAGAACTATTATTAAAAAATTATAACAGAATTTCCATAAATAAAAAATGGTACTTTGAGACTCGATTCTATCAATTTTTAGTTGCTTTCGCTTGTTTTTTATGATTATTGTGCTTGTTGTTCTTTCTTTTTTTTTTTGGTTTTTGTTCTTTATTCCCGTTTTATGTGTCAAGTTTGCCTGTTGCGCTTCCTGGCCGCCTTTTGTCCTGTATTCTCGGGAAACACAACAAGTAATAATAACAACAACAGGGAAATAAAAACCATTGCCTCGCCTTAATTAAAAAGTTAAATTTCGTGTTCCCCTGCCTAAGAAAACTTGGCCGACACAAACTGTGTGCCCTCCTATAGAGAGTTCCATTTAAACACTGCCCGGCCATGTCCTTGTCCCCGCCACAGTATTCACAGTGACAGCTCAGACTTGCCGGCTTTCAGTTCAACAATCCCGCCAAGTCAGTGGCCTGCAAAGGAATGTGATGGCATCTTAATGGAAATTATACCTACAAAATTCTCCCTATAAAATAAACAATGATTAAGTTTTTATTTTAAGTGGAAGCTAATAGGAAAGAAAACCTTCTTATATTTTTTAGTAACTTATAAAAAATTGTATTAAAAGTTAGTCATTCGCCACTTTTTTCTAGCCTCAAAAGATAGCCATAAATATTTGATGCTATTAAACTGAGTAGCTCTTTTCTATAACTTTCAATTTAAATTAATTTAAAAACTTTAAAGAACTGCTTAACCTTTCACAAGCCCCTTTATAAATTCTCCTTTAATCCAACTTATTAGCCATTGACTTTGACTTTATTAGACTTTTCGCAAAATCATTTTCAATATCATCACTGCCTGCCCATTTTGCCAATAAAATTGGTGGCCCAGCGGCTGTTTACAGCGAAAAATTATATTACCCTGACTTCTGTGAGATTTAATTGAATATTGGCTAAACGTTGAAACAGTCTCTATATTTCGGGGACTCTCTCTCTCTCTCTCTCTCGCTGAACATAAAAGGGAATCGGATAATCAATCTCTGTTTTTATGTTTTGTATTTTATACCAAATTGAAATAAAAAACAGTGACATGAACATGGATTTGTCCTCTAATTGGCATTAGCCGAAACATTCTGTCAAGCTGAACGGAGCTGAAATAAAATTAACACTGAAATTATTTTAGTGGGTAAACTTTAAGCCGCTTAGCTGCCATTTGCCGTTTGCCCGCAAACATGGTTTGACTCAGCACAAAAGCCATTAACCCCTGAAAGTTAGTCAAAACAGAAAAAAAGATAGATATTAGAAAAATATAAATAAAGTGGAAAAAATAAAAAAAGAAAAGAATATAACAAATTCAAAAAGTAACACTAAAACCCCGGTCCGTTGACAAACAAAAAGTTCTATTAAATGGAAATCAACTAAGCTGATCAGCGTTGGCTCTTTGGATTTAAATAGAAATTATTTGGAAGACATCTTAAATTTTTATACTCTAAAATACTGCATTTTCGAGTATATTTTTAGTTAAAAAAGAAAAGAAGAAACCCCAAAAAAAGTCTAAAAATAATAATACAAGAAAATCGCTCAAGGCAATAAATTTGAAGCACCACCAGCACCATCCTCGATATATGCCTGGCTCACAGGCTTTTAAAAAGTCATCACTGGGACAGAGCGGGGCGGGTTTTATTCCCTATATATATACATGTATATACTATATATCTACCAAAGCGGATGATGAGCTCGAAAGCCTTGTGCAAATTAAACGCTTAACTAACCATTAAACAAAGTTTTACTTGTAGCACTGCGGTTGTTATTCTTCAGCCTCTTCTACTTTTTGGCTTCGTTGTGGGTTAAGGCCTGAATAGTGGGGGTTAAGGGGGGAAGAGGGGGGCTTGTTGCTGGCTTTGCTTGTTATTTTTAATTAAGCAAATTTTCGGCACAAAAACATAAGAAAACACCAAACAAACACACAAAAGGCAAAAACCAGCGCCGAAAAGGGTGTGCGTGTACGTCCGTATGTGAGGAGAGGGTGTGTAAGGGGGTATTAAGGGTTAAGTAGGGTTTGGTTATTTCTCTTAAGCCACAACAGATTGTTAATTGAAAATATTTAACGGCATAGAAACAAACAAAAAATATCAAAACAAAAAGGTCAGAGACAAAGCCAAGATGAGGCGCAGAAATGTAGGCAACGAAAAATGAGCACTTTTAAAATTCAAATAAAAAATAATTGCAGGGGTTAATCGCTAACCAGGACTTAAATGATAAGCAGGGGTTAGATAACTTATTGGTTTTTATAGTATTAACACACATCCATTTCCTATTCAATTTTCTGTCATAACTTCACCTTTTTTACTCGATTTAAACTTTTAAAAAATGCTGCCACAAATTCCTAATGGAAAATATTATTTTTTATTTAACTAAAAATATAAATAAAATCATACTGATAAGCCAAAATTAGCCTGCTTTCAAGGCAAATACTCGTAGAACATAAATAAATTTGCAAATACTATAAAATGAAAAGCAAACACTGGCAAAGAGAGAGAGCAAACTCCAATGATTAAACGGTTTGCCAGTTTTTCAAGTTACCCTTTCTCTTTTTACATGTGTGTGTATGTGTGGGTGAGTGTGTGGGTGAGTGTGAGTGTGCGTGTGTATTTGTGCAACTAGTTTGAGCAGCTTGTTTATCTAGTTGTACATTTATTTGGCTAACTGCCTTCAACCGCAAAATGTTTTCTGCCAGCCTACCGCCACCGCCTCTGCCACCCGTTTTTATTTAACCTTTTCTTTTGGCTACAGCAAGCTACCTATCTTACTCGCACTCCGTCCTGCTATCTCTCTCTGACATGGGCCATTTACGTAAAATTTTACGAGGCTTTTGTTTGAATTTTCCAGCAGTTTTATGGCCTCGAAACTATAGTAAAAGCAAAAAAAAAGCGTATAGTAGATAAATTCTAATTGCTTCGAAATAAGCCAAGAGATTACAAACAATTAATTTTAAAAAAATACAAAGATGTATTTATTATATAAACAATTTTATTGTACACTTAAGCATTTGATAGAATTAATTCATTTAATTTTAGATTTAAAACTAAACCACTGAGTTGATATTTTGCCCTTTCATATCTCTCTGCTTGGTGTGCTCCTTGGCATTCCCCTTATCTCTATATATACATCTGTATATATTCTGTTGTATAACAACCGAATCCGAATCTGAATCCGAAAAAATGTTTTTTTTTTCAACAACTTTTTGGACTGTCGCCTGTCGGCTCTGTTGCACTTTTTTACCTGCGACAAAAAATTGTCATGATACTTTATAATTTTATTCTGTTGCTGCTGTTTCAATCGTTGTTGTCGTTGTCGTTGTTATGGCATTATCCGACTTTCGCTTTGTCATGAGTGCTTAATTTTTGTTGTTGTTTTTATAATTATTTTGTATTTTTTATTTGTCGGTTGCCAGTTTATTTTTCTTTTGTTTTCTGCGTTTTTTTGTGGCCCGATTTCGTTCGGTTTTTGTGTCACTGCAAATGTTTTGCATACTTGAAACATTACTTCCATTTTTTTAGGGAATGTACAGACTGAGTTCGTGGGTTTAACAGGTTAATTTTATTAAGATATTCTTATTAAAAAAATATTTTATGTACAAGTTGTCTCCCTTTGCTTTGGTTTTATAAGAATGTAATAAACTTTAAAAGAAGAGTTTTTTAGGAAAATAAATATGAAATAAGAATTTTTGGAATAATTAATTTAGATATTTATTTACGTATTATATGTATTAATTAAACAAAAAAATTCCAATCATTAAACCCTATTTTATACTACATTTATTTAAAATAAATATTCATTGATAAAATTTTAAAACTCCTGATATTTTAGCTCAATTTTCAATAAATAAAAATAATATTTTTCTATATTAAACACTCTTAAAATTTATTTTATAATTAATGTTTATATACCTACATTTATGCAAAGACATCCCTTTTATATGTAGTTTTTTTATATTCTTTTATTTTGACCTGTTTTCCTTACTAAATTAGGGCGTTCATATTTCTCTGTGCTGAATTTGTATTGCATTTTCTACTGTTTTTTTTTTTACAATTTTTTATCCGTTTTGAGCGGGTGGAAAAGCAGCACCTACATACATATCTGTAAATAAATGCAAGCATTTCGCTGAGCGTCCCCCAAAAGAACGTTATGCCTGGTGCATGCCACAATTTCGCATTCAATCGACAATCGGAGGGGACAAGTGCAAAAAAGGCAGCCGTCCCATACGATTTTTATATGCCATTTTCAATAAACAGACGCCGCTCTTCGAGATATGCATATATATATATGTACATATATATTTTATATATGCATTTATATTTTATATATACATATATATATATATATTTTTTATTTTGTATCAAGTTTGTTTGCTGGTTTTCATTTTTTGTGCTTTAGTGATGGCCTTCTTTTGTCGTCCTGCGGCAGGCGTTCAAAAACAATCAAATATGGAAATTTTTCAGACCCGAATCGGTATCCAGTATCCAGTATCCACTAGCCAGTGTTCAGTGTTCAGTGCCGCACATAATGCACATATGTGTCCACATCGTTGTTGTCCTTGTCGCTGCCACATCCGTCTGCCAGCCATGTCCACCCAGAGTCACCCCTTTTGGTTGCATATTTCTGGGCAAATACCAAAATGTAGGGGGTTGAGGGGATAGAGGAAAAGGAGAGTGGAGGATGCCACACTCACACACACACAACACATACACAGAGATAACTATTTTCGATTGCGCATTTCAGTGCGTTGAGGCGGAAATATTTCAATTGTGGAGCTGACTTGTAATTTTTCATGCACTCTCTATGGTAAAAATGGCAGCGAAATCAGCTGTTACACTTTCATAATATTTCCCCCATTTTCTACACATTTTTTGTTCCCCATTTTTTTGGTTTATTTGTTTTATTTCTATGCTCCCCACGGTGATGGCAGAATAATACGATAAAAGAAACTCATATGAGGCTAAAAAAAAATATTAAAAAGAAGAGGAAGTAAGGGTGGGAGTGTATTTTCTAGGAGTATATAAATAAAACTGTCTTTATGTATATAAAACTTCAAACTAAACTGATTAAATTACTCCCTTCTAAGCCAGAGCATGTACTTTAAATATATTTAAACTTGAATAATATTCCTTTCTAACTCTAAATATAATTTAGACATATTTATGGGTTTCAGATTCACCTTGGCACAAATGCAGAGCCTTTATTTATTTATAGTCAAAAATATACCCTACTTAACTTTTAAACTTCCTTATCTAACCCCAAAGGAATCACGAAAATATTACATACATAAATTTAAATTTTACTTGTGTCTCAGGGGTACGCAAACGCATATGTTTGCTCACTTACCTCACATTTAATAACGAGTTTGCCGTTGAGCTTGTTAGTTGCGAAAAGTGTTCTCAATTTCTTAGCAACGAAGGCTTAGCCCATCAGAGTCACCAATGCGTTTATGGCCCTGCGTTTTCTATCTGTGGGGAAAATAGAAATGCAATAAACCGCAAATGTTTGTTACTCCATTACGCTTGTTACTGTGTGTGGCTTCGGTATCTGGTAGCTGTGTGTGTGTGTGTGTGTGCACTGGCTTTCCCTTTTTCCGCACACACACACACACACATTTTCCACACAGTTTTCCCGTACTCCAAAATGTGGGTTTACTGAAAACAAATTTATTGCCAGCATTTGAAAAAAGATTTTCACTTGTATTTTAGCATTCGGCATACATAGGTGGCCGACTTCTGGTCTAAAGTAGGGATGACAACGATGCTCTCTGTGGGTATGACGATATTTCGAAATATTTGTATTATCTTTATATATTTTCTGTAGCATTTAGATTAATACTTCCTCCTTTTATTAGAAACTCTAATGGAATATCATTAGTTTATACATACATTTTCACCTTTTATCGATATGTTTTGGAGACTGTTTGCAACTGTAATCGCTATTATCTCGAGATTTTTCTACAGCATTATTAATTTGAGTATATTTTACAAATGTTACGATACTATTTGAAGTCTCTCACTCCTCTATAAAACTTTATAGGCACTATAAGAAACCACTTACTCTTACCGATTATTTAGCGCTAAAATTAAACTAATAACATTTGTGTCGATTAGTTCGAGGTTCTGTGAAGATTAAACATATCAGAATCGATCTTTAACATTTTTGTTGATGCATTTCTCACTATATCTAAACATTTCAATTAGTTTCTATTTCTTGGATACAAATCTAAAAACCTATCGATAATCTCGTTATTCTGTAACTAAAAATGCTTAAACTAGTTATTTTCTGCCTCATAGCGAATGCATCTCTAATTCGATGCTGGAACCAATTATACCCGGGCGGAGAGAGGATTCGGAGGACGGCCAAGGATTCCAATTCCGAATCCCCCACTGGCCACGCCAGCACCTTCAATTATCGGCTTAGTCGGATCTCTGTAGTCGCAGGCCATTGCTGCAGCTGTTCGATTGCATTTGGCCAGGAAGCCGGGTGGAGGTAAAACCGGGGAAAACACGGCAGCAACAGCGGGGTAAACTGGGTAAAAGGCTAACAGTGGACCTGGTTTTGGGACTTGGCTCGCATTCAATTAGGTATCGGTTAGCCCCGGATTCACAGGCAACTGGAGAATAGAGAGAGATTGCAGAGATTTCGGATTTTCAGATGCCCAGAGATAGAGGCCTTGGCTATTGTCAACACTTCAATTATCGGAACAACAGGCGGCGGCTATCTTATATCTGAATAATAGTTTTTTTTTTAAGTCAATTACCTTTTACTTGTGGGAATTTTTTTTTCTTTTAAAGGTACCCCTTAGGGAGGGTCAGCAGAGGGTTAATTTCTTTTAGAACTTGTTGGACAAAATAAAATTGAAAATATATATTAAATAATTTTAATTATTCTCATTGCTAAATGGAAATAAAAGGTATAACCTATGTATTTGGTTATTACCTATTTGTATTACTATCAAAATGTCTTTTTCTTATGGTTTTGATTTGCTTTTGATTAAAGATTACGACTAAAATTCCTAATTAATAAAAAAAAATATATAAAAATATAATTATTATATAATAAAATATACAAAAAATAATAGAAAATAAATTTACTCTTTGACATTAATAAAAACTTTGTTTATGGTTAAAGAAATAAATTTTAATTTATTATTTAGGAATATATTTTAAATTGATTAAACTATTTCTACAAAATGCTAAAAAAAAAGTATAATTTATACAAAAGAACAGAGGGTACTTCAAGCTTCGAATGGCTTTCTCATGGACAACCTTTCCTCGTTCCTCTTTGCAGTGGCTCTTTTTGTGTCCACATTTTTTGTCCTTGTTGTTGCTCAGTTCCTCGGCTTTGTCCTACAACCGCATTGTCTCCTAGGACTGTTAACTGGACTGGACTATATATTCCCACGATTTAACCGATATACACGTGAACCCACTCCTGGGAAATGGCCTACCAAATTAATATGCTTTACTGCGTTATTCATACGCCCCGTGGGACGCGTGGCCAAATAGCAAACAGCCCGAGAGTGTCTTGTGTGTATTGTGTATTTGATTTGATGCGTTTAGTACTTAGGACAACAATTACGTTTAGGTTAACTAGCATAAATCTATAATCATCACATTATGGCACAATGTATGTTATGTAATATAAGTATGTATCATATATATATATCGTGTGTGTAGAGATGTACATAGAGATATCATCGATTGATACAGTGGAAAAGCTGGATTTATATCTTGAAGAAATATTCAAAGAGCTTGGAGGTTGGAATTTTTTAAAAACAGAAAGTTTACATATTCTTGAAGGATTGTTGTTAGAAAATTATGAATTCAAAAATAAAGACAAATTATGTGCAGAAATTTTAACATTTTGGGAAGCTATTCTTGTCCTCAATAAAAACATAGTTTAAGAATATTTCTTCTTGATTTTCTAATTCCCGCTTAGGCGTACATTAAATGAGGTTTTTCTTCTAACCGCTGAATTATAAAAATCACTTTTGAGTCACTTTTTGTGTGTGTGATTTGTGGCTAATCCTTTGGCAAATCCTCTAGGTTTCTCCTTACAATTTTCCTTGTGGTTCTCCACACAATTTCCCTCCCTTGGAGTTTAGCCGATAAAAAGTATATATATACATATATATATTATAGATATATATAAATCCACGTAAATCACGCAATTAGCCGACCCGTAGCCATGGACTTGTTATTATTATTACGACTCCGGCGACTTCCGGCGGTTCCGCCGTAATGGCTGCTTCCGTGATCGTGGCCATTGATGTGACTCAGCGTGGTGGTCGAGTGCGGCACATAGAGACTCGTGTTGTTCCGGGCATGCCGACGCCTATAGCGATAGCCGGTGATCAGCTCCCGGACCGTCTTCCGATACTTGTCCGACAGCACGCAGTATAAGAAAAAATTGGAGGCCGCATTGAGGGCGGCCAGCAGATTGAACACATTGCCGGCCACCAGTTGGGTGCCCACCTGGATCTCCATGTAGGTGCTCAGTATCAGGTAAATGGCCCAAGGCAGCTGGCACACAATGAACATCAGCACCACGGCAATCAGGGTGATGGTGACACGATTCTCCTGGGAGACACTGCCCTTTATTCCAGAGCTTGACTTGCGCTGTAAGCGAGAATAAATAATTATGTATTTATATAACTTATGTAAAAAGAAAATAAAATAAATATAAAGTAGTGTTTCATCGAAAGTCAAGTTTATTTCTATGATAATTCTAATTCTAAACTCACTTTTGTGCGCCGAATGCTGTTGGCATTCGTCAAATCTCCTCTTAGGCTTTTTGAACGATGCACCAGAAGGATCAGGAAACTATTAAAGGTGACCAGCAGTAGCAAAGGCAACACCACAAAGACCAGCAAGGTAAACACGTTCCAAATATTCCCATAAAGTTCATTCATGCCCAGTTCCGATAAGCCATGGTTATAGAGAGTCATCTGAGTCATCATCAAATGCAATTGAATAAGAAATTGAAATATCAGTTAATTCCCTCAAGTTTTAAGTTAAAAAGTCATAACTATATTTTTTCTCATCACCAAATCTGCAAGAGGAAACTAAAGAACTTAGAGCAGAGCTCAGAGAATTAATTTAATTCGCGCACATTCCTTAACTTTTCCTCTACTATAAAAGACCCCTCGCCAGATATGAGTTTAAGTTATCGTCGCATATATCTCCGTGAGTCGCTCATGTTTTTCCCCCCAACAGAGTCATTGCTTTCCTCTTTTTTTTTTTTTTTTGTTTTGCTGATGTGTGTGTGTTCCCTGAAGGATTCTCCCAGCATATTTGCACTCACATTTTGACAGTATTCCGTTACATTAAATGCGAATGCATCCGTGATGTTGTGGTCCGTGCTCCGTTTGCGACGTAACAACTGTAGCAAACTCTCGGTGGTGACCTGTACCAGCTCCTGTTTCTGTCCAATTTTCCCCCGATTTTCCAGCTCTCGATCTTGGTCCTGAAGCGTTTTTCTCAGAGTTGGCGGCGTCACAAATCCAGATGACTGCCAGTGTCGGCGAAGACGTGGAATGTTCACTGGGGATACAGAAAAAAGAATAACCATGTTTGCAGACAGTCAAGGGATACACTTGGGGAAATTTTCTTGGAATTTTAAGTGAATAATTTGTAACTTTTATATTTTTATATATATATATATACATTTTTGTATCTAGATTCTAGATTACTTTCAACGCTATTTCACAAAATGTTCATATTATTTCCTAAGCCCAAAAGTAGACTATGATTTCTTGCTTGGTAGTTGGTAAACTCACCTGGCTCTCCATCACCGCTGCCACTGCCAAAGTCGAGCAGCAGTCTCGAGCTTTTGGCGGTCGACGACTCCGTGGTGAAGAAGTCCTGCAACTGGTGCCGATCCCGCTCCCTCTCCCTCTCCATCTCCTGCTCCTGCCACATGGTCGCCGGCGTAACCATTGGGGGCGTGGACAGGGCCGGCGTGAAGGACGGTGATGAGGGCGTGGGCGAGACATTGGCCAGAGTTTGGTTGCAGGGCTGGTAGGCGCCATCAATCAGCTTCCAGTCGACCTTAATTGTGTGCTCGAATGCCGTTGAGAGGGTGGAGAGCAAACAGAACAGGGACACCGCTGGCGAGAAAAATGCAGAAAAGCCAAAATGTTATCGATGAATAAATATTTTAAATCGTAGAATAATAATTTTGATTAAATATTATCTATTTAAATTCAGAGCAAATAAGTTATAACCATGATGTAATATATTTATTTCTTAATATATATACCCATATTTCTTCGATTTTGATCGATATTCCACCCACAGTCACAGTCAGGCAGTGACAGTGAATAATTCCATTACTCACTTGCGTGTGCAAATCCCCCTCGAGGGCCACCGCCACTCACTCACCTGCTATCACCTTCTTGGCCAGCGACTCGGTGCAGAATGTTTGTCTCTTGAGCGGATAGCGTATCGCAATGAATCGCTCGATGGTGAAGCACACGGCTATGTAAATCGAGATGTAACCTGTCCGGAGAAAACAGAGAAAGAGCAATTGAGACTGGGGCTACAGGGGCAGGGACAGGGACAGGCAGGTGAGACAATACAGGTGCAATCAGTGGTGTGCACTTGGCAAACGGAAAACTAAAATCAAAAAGATATATATAACCAGAGTCTAAAAAAGTTCATTTTGTGTATAGTTTTAATAGCGGTTTTCTGCAGAAAAAAAAACATAAATTCAAAAACAGAACAAGAGAACAGCTTTACACAATTTAAACTTTATTGATATAACTGATTGTTTTTGGCTTCAAATTTCTTTCTATAAAATATATAATTGTAATATAAAATATACTTTATATTTATTACAATACTATTACCTTTACACGTATCTAGCTAACTTGTTTCTCTTCAAAAATCTCTATAAATAACAACTTTGCCAAAAATGAATTCCTTTTCCTATATCTATTTAAATAAATGAAAGAAAAAACTAATTTATATTCCTTAGTAGTTATTTACATATTTTTCTATATTTACTTATATTTTTTATTTTATCTAAACTTATATTTTAAGCCTCGAAAATAAACCTAGACAATTTTTCTGAAGTATTACCTTTCCTTATTGGTTAAATACCTATGTATACCTTTTCTCCTTAAAGATATGGTTTTTTATTGATTTATATATATATTTTTATATGTGTGCACCCTGGGATTATAAAAACCCCCAACTTCTCTATTAATCCCGCTCAATCCCCCGCTCAGTCCTCCATCCCGGCTGTCAATTTATTCAAAACGCTGCGCACTCTAAACGATTGACGTCCGTGCTCCGCTGATGAGCCGCGGCGGCGCTGGGGAAAAGCGGGATGATGTAGTCGAGGGGAAACAGCCCCGGAAAATAAAAGAGGGGAGGAGGGAAAGGAAAATGGGGGCCGGCACTAGAGTATCGTGTGGCAGTGAGCCTCAGCTGACCGCTGGCATTTCACAGAAAGCGCTGCTAACTATACCTCGTAAATTGGCGGAGCTCAATGAAATTGATGCACAGCGGCAACAGCAGCAGGAGCAACGTCAGTCGCCGCAGGTGCAATTCCAATTGATGGGCCCATCCCGGAATTCAGGGGGGTTTGCCAGGGAAACTTGGGGAATTTATGGAATCCACACCATAACCACTACCCTCGATGCTGCTGCGCCCTGATGGCTTCCAATTTTCTGGCTGCCAATGCCATTATTTCAATGGAACTAAATTTTTTTGTACATAAATTTAGTTTTACAGGTTCTCATTTTTGTTTTTTAAATAAATAACTAAACAAATCCTCCAAGTTCTTTGAACATGTACTGGGATCTATCCAAGGCAGGCGCAGCCTCAAAAAATGGCGAACAACAAGTGGAAAGAGCGATCACACTTCAAAAGAATAAGCATTTTTCGGTAGCAAAACAGTATTAAGAACTGGATTTAGAATACAAATATTTTCGACATTCTTTTCTCCCAAAAAGTAGTTCCCAAATACATTTTCTTCTTCAGTTTTTGCATAGATTTTCCCAACAATTACTCACCGGAACTGTCGCAGAGCCACACAAAGATCCCGTAGAGCTGCCAGTAGACCTCGCAGTGGTACTTCACATAGTCATAGTGCTGCAGCGAAAGGATCAGCTGAAAGGTTAGGTAGGCGATGTCCGTGATGGCCAGTGCCGTGAGATATATGTTTGTGGTGCACCGCATGCGCTTCCTGGAAATGGCCAAAAGGAATGGCGATTTGTGTTTATTGTCTTTCGAGGACTCTGTGTATGTTTTTCTTTTTTTGGGAGGGGATTGAAAGCAGCCCCGTCTATTCGCATTTGAAAATCAGGCCAAACCATTTTCGGTGGACAATGCGAAATGCTGTTCGCCAAGTGCAACACCAATTGAAATAGCAAATTGCCCGAAAGCTACCATGAGGGGGGTGGGAAGGGGGGGGAAAAGGGGGGGGGGGGGGGGGGGTCCAATTTCCCTGGGGGCAGGACATTTTCCGAAAATGCGCACAAATGTC